>NKYR01000007.1:453124-546657 GCA_003184365.1 Evernia prunastri
TCGAACCCCAAAGAAGTTCAATATGAAGATGGCAATAAATTTTGACAATACAGTCATAGAACCAGAAGCGAATATCAGAGTTCTGGGTCTGCAAGTCGACTCAAAGCTGNGTTAGAAGTCCGGCTCAGGAAGGCGGTCTCTTTGACAATAGATTCGATTACCACTCCAAGCTAAGGAAAGCAGAAAGCTCAATGGCAGTACAACTTCGAAGCGAGAAGATAGGTCTCAATGATTTTCTCTATCGAATGAAGGTACCTGGTATTCGAAACGCTGAGTGCTCATGCGGCTGGAGAAAACAGACGGTCAAACACATATTACTGTTCTGCCCGGAACTGGCGAAAGAGAGAAGAGAACTCATTGAACAAGTCGGCACGTCAGATTATCGACAAATCTTGACACAGAAGCACGGAATACGCGCTGCCGCACGATGGATGATCAAAATAGGACGTCTCGATCAATTCTCGCTGGCCCAAGAGCAATTGGCTCGGTCCAAATTACCGCTAGGACTAGACAAAGAAACCAAAAACAAGAAAAAGGGTAAGGAGAAGAGGGGAAGCAAAAAGAAGGCATAGAAGGAGACAATCACGGAAACAATAGCGGCAGACTGAAAGAGAACGGAAGTGACAGTGGTTTGTGGCAACAACTTGACAGTCAAAGACTAAGAGTTGACAACAATGATAACACGAGAGGATAAGTTGAAGTTTTTGTCCGAAAGGTTTCTTCAGCGCTACAAATATTCGAGGAACTCCCTGATTAGTAAAGTAGTTTACTAGATAGGCGTATTAAGCAATCAATCAATCAATCAAATAACGAATAAACTAATATAGAGACGAAGAAGATTATCGACTAAAGAATTAAATTAATATATAATAAAGTAGTAAAAAGAGATACTAACGAAATAGTTTCTTAATTAGCTATTAAATATAGAATAATAGTAACGATTAAAAAAGCTATTAGAAAACACGTCTATTAACAATAAATTAAGAAGTGAATCTCAAAGACACGCGATAATGCTCTGAGATATATTTAGTTTATATCGTTTAATAAAATAATACGATTATACTTTAGAATTAAACGTATTAAAATATCGCTAATTATATAAATACGAATCGAAAAGATCGATTTTAAAGTCTTTCTATTCAATAGAAGAATATTAAATATTAATAACGATAAATATAAATACAGACGAATTAGATAGATTACTCGTTATCTATTATACGAATATAGACGCTTTACAAAATAGAGAAGTAGACTTTAAACGATAGAAAGAAAGATACTAAGAAAGATGATAACTCATAGAAATATGTTAATTAACCCCCGCTATGTTTTTATAACGACGGATTTCATATAAAATACTGAGCTTATTAAGCAATTTCGAGCTTTAGATAAAGAATAACAAGACGAATTTGTAGAAAAATGATATTAAAAAGTAGAACGAAATTATGATGTAAAGACTTTAGCGAGATAGAATATTCTCTCACAAGAATACATGAAACATAATAACAGATAAATCTATATCGATGTGTACAGCCTTATTTTCATAAGACGATACGATTAATTAGATCTATTAATAGATTGATTACGTAATCTCGCATAGTTGATCCACTAAGGATTTAACTTTAGGATAGTATGAATCAATCAATGAATCAATCGATCAGTCCTCGCCGACCGAAACAAACACTCTTACCGATAACCGCCGAGGCAAAGACAACAAATTTTCCACTTTCTCTCGTAATAAGTTTTTTTGTTATATACGATCGAATATCTTTTAAATTATTATTACATTATCTTCTGATATAGATTTAATTTTTGAGGTCTTTAGATAATTTTTGAATCTAAAATTCAAGGTAATATAGTGATTCAATGTAGGTGAAATTCTAGGAAATTTACATTTGTTGCCTCCCGGCGGTTATCGGATCATCTCCTGGGGAAAAAAGAAGTAGGCATCTCCGTGAGCTCAACCATCCTCCTCTCTTTTCGCCGATGGGAGCCATAGAGCAGAGCAGCGTTATGTTTTCGGATACGTCTAAGCAGCTTTCTATCTAGTTTCATCATAATCATCACATCACATAAGCTACATACAGCGTAAGAGCGAAGCAACCACCTCACCGCTCACTCACGGCCTCGCGAGCCCAGTCAGTTGCCGCCGCAGCCCATCCCATGCTCCGTCGCAGCTTGCCAGTTCATCCCTACCCGCCACCGTCATGTTCATCAAATCCTTCCGGACCCCCATATCCGTCATCACCTTCGTGATCCGACGGGCAAAATTCTCGTCGTTAGTGGCCCAGGACCAGGGCGCCGAGGGGGCGACGCCGGCGCTGGCGCCGCTCATGCCTTCGACGAAGGACTTCATGATCAGCTTCGCGATGGTCTGCAGCGTCGCCAGGCTCTTCGGGTTCAAGGTGTGGCCCGGGGTGTGCCCTTCGGCGATTTGGATCGGGCCTTCGCTGTGGACGAAGCCGCTGTCTGGCTGCACGAGGAAGACGAGGTCGCCGGGGGGAGCGAGGGATACGTGTCGAATGGAAACGTTCCAGTGGTTTGGGACGAGGCCGGATGGGGCCCGGGCGGGGCGGGGGAGGGCGTTGAAGTTGGAGATTAGGTCTTGGGGTCTGTACGTGGCGAGGTATTTCTGCACTTCGTCCCCTGCGACTGAAAGCTGCGGCCCGATCGGGGGGGCTGGTATGCCTCGAGGGGCGTTCTCACGGACTGCGGCCTGTTCACGGCTTTAGTGTGCTGCAGCTGACGAACGGTTTCGAAATTGTTCGGCAATGGTGTTACGAGGGGATGAGAGAACTCAATTGAGACATACCAGTTCGTTGTTCTCCTCCAACATCTGCATTACTACCCAAGTCAACGTTTGATCAGCGCTGTCCTCGGTAGGTACCCTTAGATAAGTGACCTGGAACTGTAACTCCAGTTGCTGACGGATGGTCTTCAGCAGCTTGACACATTGCTTCGTCAGAGTGACATAGTCGAATCGCAGGCGCTGAGTGGTTCGGGGCAGATTGGCTTCTAACATGGCGAGAAATTGCAGATTCGTCAGAGGCCGCTTCCACGCATCGCGTTCTTTCCTTGAGGCTCTCGGTCCCGGGTCCCTGATGAGATTGTCCAGGTTGACCAGACAAGTTTCCAGCGATGACTTCTTCTCAAAGTATTGGCGAAAGATGCTTGACATTTCTGTGACTTTCAGTTTGGTCCCGTTAGCTCCTTGCCGAAATCGAATCCTGTCATTGTTGGTACGGTTTCTAGGATTCCGAGAGAAGTTGTTCGCCGATAAGCCTAAGGCGAGAGCGAAACGAACAAAGAATTCGTAGGCTGATAATGGAAGCTGACCTGCGAACAAAGCGTCCATATGCAAGTCCATCAGCTCCTCCATCTCTGGCCAGGTTTTCGAGAGGCTCGAGGTCTTTTGCAAAGCATTGTAAAGGTGCGCGGTAGGCCATATGCTCTTGTGCCAATTACAAAGACTGATGCCAGCGGCTTCGAAGTCCGTGAGCAGACTAAAAGACACCAATCCGTAGTATATTGGGTTCGTCGTAAGCAGAAAATGAGGGTCTCTTGATGGCTGGATCATCTTTATATCCAGCCTTCTCGCGGTCTCCTCATGTTTGGGGTCTACGGGGCCTTCATCTGATAAGGCTCCTTCTTCCACCAATTGTTTTCTCAGCAGCCGCTGAACTTCGGGGTCACGGGCATCAGTACCTTCAGGAACCCGATGAACGTTCATTGACACGGTGCTAAATTTCGGGTTCTTGAGAGACCGGGTCGTGGAGTCCCGTAGCCTCTCCGCCCCAAGACCCGCAGGCATTTCTGCTTGCTTCGGCGGAGCTCTATATTGCGGCGTATTATCCGGCCCAAGGCGTTGCGGAGATTTTTCGTTGTCGGTATCACTCGCAGCCAATTGGTACTCCTTAAGCTTTTGGAATGCATTTGTAGGCGTATCAAGAATCCAATACATTGATGTCAATTTGATCCGCAGGACCGCGTCCACGTCCTTCTCATGCCACCGCTCGCCACTACCACCAACATCCCACATTCCGTTGACGGCTTTCAAGTTCATGATCTTATCAATTTTGTTGGTGGTCCGCAAAAGATCTTGGTGACCTCGTTTCACATCGTCCCCCATAATGTCTTGAATGTCAAGAAAGACTTGGGCTTCAAAAACCAGCGCGACACTGAGAACACCTTCCTTCGTCAGCCTATCTAGGCCTTGGCTGAACTCGTCCTCTAGAGGTGGTGGAGTGACCAAGTCACTCCCAGCTTCCTTGAATGTATTCCAGAGCTGCCTATCAATGATGAACCTTGACAGAACCAGGTCCTCTTGCTCTTTTTTGTCCATTTCCGGCGTTCCGAGTAGCTCAGGTCGCGAGATGTAGCCGAATCTCAAAGGAGGGCATGGCATAGGATATGAGAGCTCACAGTCTTTGGGAAGGCTGGCTAAGAACGTGAATTTCATTAGAATCCGTGCCGTTGACAGATAAATGAAATCGTCGAAGGGCGTGATTCGCAAAGCTTCGTTGCTATTTAGCCGAACTTCAGGACACACTCCTCGTTGGAAAGCGTCGGCATAGAAGATTATAATGGCAATCGAATCCCAAGATCGTTCCCTATTGAATAACTTTGGGGCTTGGCGGATGATATCTTCTTCGGCTTGCCGGACCAAGTCGAATGCAGCGTTTGTTGTTACAGCCACGGTAACAAGGTCGCATTTCCTGGCTTTATACCTACGCCAGAGCTCACCGACGAATTCTTGTGTACGATGAAGGTCCTCGAAGAAGCCTAGAGAGCGTTAGCCTTACCAAGCGAGAGATGAAGCGAGAGATGGAGCGACACTGACAGAATATGACGAATGCCAACTCCTCATCAAACTCGTCCTCTTCTTCGAGCTCATACACAGCAATCTCGGCTTCACCGTTCGAGGCCTTCGTCTTTTGTGCCACATTCACCGCCGCAGCTACTTCTGCAACCTCCGAAGGATCGACATCGGGGCTCTCTTCCACCTTTAGCGCTGCAAATCGGTTTGTAGCCTCCGCAATTCCTTCAGGCGAGGGTTCGTCTTGCTTCCGATGCTTCTCGACAGGCCCTTCGACTTCCACACAGGGTGCGAGTATTTTCAGGGATCGTTTGAGGATTTCAATGAAATGAGCATGCTGTTTATCAGCGTATTTGTTGTGCACACCAGACTTCTGGAACCACTCCGAGCATCTTTGGCGGGCTCGAATGGCACGCTCGACAACGGTTCGGAGGCTTGTGGGCATCTGAATGCGAGATTTCAGGCGGGATTGTGTAATAGCCTCTGCTTGACGAATCAACTCTTCCGTGGTGATGGTGTACTTGACAGTAGACGGTTGTTGAGGTTCTGGTGTGTCGACGTTTGGTTTCTTGGTCTTGTCGGCGGCATCCTTGGCGGCTTTCCGTTCCTTGCCTTTAAGGCGACCGGTCGGTGGAGGGGCCAACCCTGGTCTTGCTTTGTTCAGGGCCTCTGAAGACTCTATCGGCTTTGCAGGTTCTGTCGGTCGTTGCTGCTCGGCCTGTGGACGCTTGGTGGCTTTCGGCTTGTAGCCACAGGAAGCGGCGGCCTTTGCAAGCCATGTGGTGAAGAGGGCAGTGTCCTGCTTGTATCTCTTATAAGAGCCAGCCAGAAAGTCGGGAAGCATAGCTATGAACAAGTCGTGCTGTAAGAGTAAGACTCAGAGAGTCAGAGAGGGGAACTTCACGCTCGCAGTTCAACGAGAGCTTGACGTTGTACAGAGTCTCAAAGTAAATTAAGATTGTTGGAAAGTTTATGTAAATACCTCTTAAGAAAAATAGAAAATAGAAAACAGAAGAAAGAGACGGATCTACGCGAATTTTCGCGTTTACTGTTGTACCCCACTCCCGCTTGAGCTAGCGGGCCGTCCCCAGATCTGCCCCACCTTAGCACGCTGTGCTTCACCTGCCTACCTAAGGTAAGTAGTCATATATTTAATCGCTTGTGCTTACGGGCAAGCAAACGATGCTATAGCAAGGTCGAACCGACGTGAACAACCTCAGTGAGTTGGGCCTGGAGTTGATGAATAATACTTTCTACGATTTCACAAAGGGCGCGGGTAACCTAAGCTGCCAAAGACCCCTGCGATGACATCAAAATTGCGGCAACTTCTTCGGACAAGTACTATAAATACATTCCAACACGCAAAGCCAGTGCTAACGTGCTCTCGACGGTCGACTACGAGTATTGCGACGTGGACAGCTCCAGAAGCTCCACGGATACGACACGGTGAGTTTATCAGAAGGCGAGAATGATCACGCTAACAGCACGGCAGGAAGCACGGAGGCACTTTCTTCGTAAATTGTTCCTACTTCACCTTGGTACGGAGTGGTGGGGAAAACGAGGTGACTACTGGATGCTCCTCCGCTACCACGACAGCGACTGCTCCTCAATCTGCCGAGACTTGATGCCACTTGTCCTTGTAGATAGTCGTGTGCTAACTATATACAGAGTTCTTCTGCAGTGATACGGAGCGTATTTCACAGTAGACCCCTATGGGTAATTTAAATTGAATGACTGAAGCTTACTGTGTGCTACATTTCAAACCTGTGTGACTGAAGACTTGTAGAGAACGAGATTGAAGAGTGATTGATCCGAACTAAGGTAGGTCGAAGAGCGCAAGAAAGACTGAAAGAGGACAAGTGCGCGTTGGGTGGGGCAAACACGCGTCAAGGTAAGTAAGATTTACATCTCTTTGTGTACTTATCCGTACCACTTAGACTTTTATCGACATCTATAAAAGAGAGACAAGGAGGAGAGATATACATAACCATGAGCAGCCTTTCGTTTGTCTATTATGCGCTGGTCTTTCTCTTCAAGCGCTCCTTGTATTTGCTGCGAATAGATCTTTTCACCCCTACATATAACGAATAACATACGGTCAAGCGAGGCAAGATTTGGATTGCCATACCAGCATACTGTGCCTGTAAATACCTTCAGTCAGAATCGTGGGAGGATCTCAGAGACTCTCATCACCTCAAACCACACGGCCACTATGCAATCCCTTCCACCAGAGATACAAATCCTTATATTCCAGGATGGCCAAATGAAATCGCTGCTACAACTAAGTAAGTACGCTTCCACGTAACCCACCGAAAGCGCCCGCTAATCCTACAGGTCTCTGCTCTAAAGCCCTACACGCGCTCTGCATCCCCCTCATCTACCGCACCGTCTCCCTCAGCGACCACAACGAACCCGGGTCCTTCCCATCCCAATACGCCGTCAAAGTCTCCGCCGACAGCCCTGACAGAATCCTTTCCGCATCGTCCCTGTACACCCTCCACGACCGTCAACAAAGCTTCATCCGCTCTCTGACAACACGTCCCTCCTACGGCACTCTCGTCTACTCCCTCAGCTGGACCTATCGCTCACTGTATCAATGTTCCGGTAAATTCAAACCCTCCACACCAATATGGGCGGCTTTCGCCCGCCTGCTAAATGTACGCCATCTCGACTTCTGTTCCCTTCCTTCCACGGAATCCGTCCGTATCCACAAAAAGATCGCTCATACACTCTTCCCGTCCGTAAAAAGCATCCGTCTAGGTGGCCACATGGGCTTCGATCTAGCGAGCGCGGTCTTGCACAGGCCGAACCCGGGCACACTCACCTCCCTCCATCTTGGCAACCTGCAGGGAATCAAAGCACCCTTGCGCGGACATCTGCGCTATCTGGCGGAGAACAAATGCTGCTCTTGCCTCGCTCGCCTCACGACTGAAACCGTCGGCCAGGACTACATCGGCGACCTCACCTGGAACGCAGAGGATGGCCTCGACCGCTATGCCGAATGGGCCGCCTTCCTGCGGTCCGTGAGGGTCACGTTGCAGGTCTTCACCTTCGTGCAAGGATTGCGCGATCATGACCCCGATGGGTTGGAAAGCTACCGGAGAGGCGGGATGCCGGCTCAAAGGGAGCGGCCCATGGATGCGAGATTTGAGGAGATCATTTTGCAGGCCTTGATCGATGGGGGACCGTGGCCGGTGTTGGCGAGGGTGGAGATCAGGGGTGTGGGAGGGGACGTGCGGACGTATTACCGTAGCTGTCATCGCTGTTCGGTGCCGGAAGGGGCGGGGAAAGCGGAGGCGGTCAGGGAGACGTTGAGGAAGGGGTTGGGGTCCGGGGTGGAGGTTGCGGTGGAGAGGGAGGTTGGAAAGACATTTTGGAGGAGGTCGTGATTGGTGTTGTGGGGTCTGGGAGAGGATCTCGGATTCGAATGACAGGTAGCAAGAACTAACAAGTCTATCGCGGCGCTTTTCAGTGATATCGATATCCCGCTGAGGTTGATTAGCTGCGTTGGTATGGAGTGCGTGATATGTCTAGTCACCTTGACAGAATTTTGCTGAATGGTGAAGCCTTAACCAACAAAAACCCCTTCACGAACATGAAACCAATCTTCAAATCCACCAGGCTCACTGCAGCCCAATCGAGACCGTCCCTCCCAAAATCGCCAGCGAGCCAAAAGCAACCGAATGGCGTTGTCATCGAGAGTCTCCTACAACCGCGTCGTTGAAGCAAGTATATAAACGCCATTGGAGCGCTCTGGTAGTCAGTCGAAGGCGGAGAGTGTGGCTATTGCAGGGTTTCATGAGCTGACAACAGGCCGGAGTGGGACGACTTCCTTGTGAGGATGTTGCAGGTGCATGATGTGTACCCGCTGCAGTGTTCGGATGCGTCGGGTCTTGATATGAGCTGTGAAGATGGAAGAACAAAGAAGGTGAGAGGTTTGAATCGATATGAGGGGGGGGGGACATCTTAGCCCCTGTGGACGAGAGCTTTTACCGGGAAGGTTCATGTGAGATGGCAGGGTGTGGATATGTTCTGCACGACTCTTGAACAGAATGAAGTGTAAGGACTTGGATCGAAACGTTTATAGCGAGCTTGCGCTTTACTTGTACCAAGCTAGGTAGCGAAGACCACTATGATGCCATAATTTAAACAAGAATCAAACCAACAAACGAAAACCACCCACGGCAAGAGCCCAGACCAGCCTACGGCCCCAACCATGGCGTCTCAAGGTCGTCATAATAGCAGTCAAACACAGTGCTGGTGATCGCAACACCCGTATTCTTTTCCACCGTCCCCGTCCCTTCGGTCTGATAATCATTCTCCCCATACGCGAAATAGAACGCCCTATGCCCCCCACCGTCCGTGAGATCCCACCCGACGCGCAGCGTGATCAGCGGCGTCCAGAAGGAGAAGTACTGCATGTGCGCGTGGTTCTTATAGTTGTTGTCCTCCGGCTGCTGCACGTCCAGCGTCGTGCCCCCGACGCTGTTGTTCTCCGGGTCCAAAATGTTGATCGCGACGTCGTACAGGGTGTCGCCGCCGTCCTGCTTGTCCTGCGGGTAGGACGTCGTGGCGGTGCAGTTCTGGTGCACGCGCTTGGGTGCGCTGCAGTCCCAGGTGAAGTTTTGCTGGTGCTGCCAGTCGTAGAAGCCCAGCTGCCACGTGCCCTGCTCGTTGGCGGTGGATGCGACATCGGGGCTGTGGTAGTTGTAGTGGAAGTAGGTTCCGCCGTCGGAAGTGTCGGAGATGGCCCAGTTGAAGGGGTACGGCAGTTCGCTGTCGAAGGCGGCGAAGGAGTTGCTCTTTGGGTAGCCGGTTCCTTTCAACGTACATGAACCGGGTGCATTGCTGCAGTCGGCGCCGGGGCCTTGGCTGATGTCGCGGCCGTAGGCATTGTACATACTCCATACTAGTCCCGTTGGCATGGATGGGATGGTTGTCGTCTGTGGCCAGCCCGCGGCCTGAAAGACCATGGTGCAGTTGGCGGTGTTGATTGGCGCGGCTGGTGCAACTGCTGTGGTTGTAGGCTGGATATTTGGCGACAGAGAAGACTGTATTGACGCAATGGATGATACTGCCAGAGAGGACGATGCTGCCGCTGTAGACGACACTGCCGTTGGAGAAGATACTGCCATTGCTGACAATATTGCGATTATATTCGATGCTATCGTTCCATTCGATGCTGCTGTGGCATTTGATGCTCCTGTTGCCAAGGGTCCTGTCATTGCGGAAGACGCTGCCGTTGCAGTCGATGCTTGCGTCACGGACGGTACCCGAGCACCACTGGCGCCACTGACACAGCTAGGGACATCAGCTACGCGATATGTCGACTGGATACCAAGCTGTATCGTTGTGGGAGAAGCTGTAAAACTACATGCCGCAGCGCCAGACGCGTTGGCAACGGTAGAATAGCGCACTTCTGCCAGGTTGTTTTGACACCAAGTCGCGGGCGCATACACCAAGCCACCGCACGGCTTGCCGGACTCAATGGAGCAATCTGTGTAAGGAACGGTTGTGACTGCTGCAGCATGAGTTTGCTGGGCTGCGAAAAGAAAGAGAGAATAGGTAAGGACAGTGGTGAAGGAAGGCATGGTTGCGGGCGGTCAATGCAGCATGAGAAAAAAAATGGGAACCGCTGAAGGAGTCGAGAAATGGACCAACGGACAGCGTTGGTAGTATTTAAGAGAAATGAATCCCAGTCATGGCACTGTTTTCTTCATCTCGCCATAGATGACTTCTATAGCTCGTCCTGCCCTGTTTTTCACGATCGGGCCTATCATATCCATGAGGGGAGCAGGTAAACGGGGAAGATCCTTCTGGGGTTACCGTGCGCTGTGTTGTATGCCGGTTGCAGATAGATGGAATAGATGAAGTAATAAATGAAGATGGCTTGCGATGGTTTCAGAAACTCAGAGTACTCAGTACTGTAATAAGTATTAAGCGCGGGCCGCAGAAGTAAACTGCCGACGTTGTTTCGGAGCTCGCTTCCTCGACTTCCAACAGCTGGACAGCTAGAAAACCATCTATGTGAAACCGAATGCTGAGGCTATGCTATCACGCTCAATAATGCACTGACTTTTCCCCACTCTTCACTGCCGCCATTGCAGTTTACCCTGACAGTGACACTGGAAAACGCCGTTTGCAGGCTTTCCGGCTGGAAACGTTTCCAACATGAACCAGTGCGAAGCACATTTCCTTAACCCCCCCCCTCCCCCCAAATAAAACGATTGGTCCTGTGAAGCACGCTTATGTTAGGCTACAAGTCATGGATGCCACTCTCGCGGAGAGGCCATTCTAGAAGATCTCTCCACTTCACTTTACCTGCCGTGGAATCACTCGCCTCGTCCGGGTATTGCTCCAGCGAAGCATATTTCAGTGCGAAGTCTCTTTCCTGCATCTTTTCATCCCTGGATTCTACATTTATCCCATCCAGCGGCGCAAGAACTTCAACGATGTGTCTCAGAAGTGTGGTACTCAATCGGCCGGCCCACCATCTGTTCCGGAACGTCCCAAGCAGGACCGTCGCGTACGCAACCAGAATCAAGGCCATCGGCTCTCTCCTCTTCACGAACGGAAAGAATTGTGCATCTAACAGGTTGCTCCAGGCCATCACAATACTCTCATGTTCGGGGTTCACCGCGAGGATAGCAAAGGACGCCCTAAGAAGCCTCAGAGCGTCGTGAAGTATCTCCTTGTCGGCCTCACTGGGCGTACAGTGGTCAATTGCTGGTGTGAGGGCATTCAGCGCGGACAAGACGTGCGGTGAGACCAACCGCCTGACTTGACTTTCCACGCTGCTTTCGTTGGAAGGCTCGACGCGGCGGTGACGGAGTAAGGGCTTCAAAGCGCCGTCCAAGATGCTGGCACCGGCGGTCTGGACCACGAGGTCGACACCGCGGACTAGGACGGAAATCTCCAACCAGTCATCAATGGGAGATGAGGGTTGGGGCTGAAGAGCTGGCGGGCAGTAACGGTTCTGCGTTGACGCAAGGGCACTGAGTGCCAGGAGGGCTGAGGCGGCGCAAAGAGCGTCTTGATTATGACTGGTGACGGCACGGAGATTTGGGATATAGGTTTGGAAGGCGAGACGCTGCTGCTCCAGAGCAAAGCGTTCATAGCGATTGCTCTGCCGAATCTGCCATTCGGTGTGACCAGGCGAGATACGGTGGAATTGGGGCACGAGGATCGGTTCTCCATTGACATGTGAGACAGCACAAGATGTCTCCTGCTGCCACTGTAATGGTCTGGCATATGCGCAGCAAAGATGGTAGGCACTTGTTGACAGTATATTGTGCATGAGAAAAGAGTGAGTCTTGGCTTGATGAGGAATCTCATACTGCCACATTCGTCTTAAATGATCATGAGGTGAGATGATTGGCGCCACAAAGTTGCAGTAGTGGTCGAGAAGGCGCAATTCCAGGTGTGAGATTCCAAGTAATGTGCCCCCTATCTCAGCTGATGACAGATGTTTTACATCTACTAGTGAAGCTGGAGAAGGATACATGGCTGCAGGCGAAGACGGGATGATGGAAGCCTCGTCCCGCAGACGAGGCATATTGCTGCAGTGCTCTTGTCGACGCAAGCAGTGCTGGCATGATGCTCTAGCGTCACACTACTCTCTCGATCAGTATAATGGTGCACTGTGGTGGTGTTTGCGGATGAACCTCACTTTCACCCGTCTGGCCTTGCATTGCTTGCACCCGTGCCTGCTCTTGGTGTGGACGCGTCGTGAGGGCATGGCTTCTGATCGTGAAGAGCCGTATCAGTCGCACCGAGAGGATTCAGGGGCGAGTACTGTCTGGTCATTGAGTTGTGCATAATTGAGAATTGTGATAGATGGTTTGCTATAATTAGAGACCGGGTGGTCCGCCAGGATTAAAAAAGTACCTTACCTTACCTAAGGTAAACCATAGATGGAAGCGCTAGGCCAGACTAGGTAAGGTGTACGAAGCGTTCATATCAGGTTTAACCTCAAAGGCAACTCGTACTGCGTCTTAGTCAGACCACCTGAAAAACCTTTGAAAAACGGGAGCCTGCTCTTTAGACACATTATTCATTCAGGACCTCAACAACTGTCACGCCGGTTCAATGCTCATCTCGAATTACAGATTACTGTCACCATCAACGCCTATGGCCGTCATTCGGACCAAGATCCGGGCATCTGCGATCTAGTGCGCTGCCCCTGTGCTCGCATGGCCTTCTGTGTCTTTTTCGTGTATCGTCTATTGGCGCGTTCGTTGACAAGCGAATCGAGCCGCTTCCACTCCGAAGTCCGGCTCCACGGTTTCTGACGACTCAGTCGCGACATTCGAGGGTCATCAGACCATCTTGAACAATCGAAAGGCCATCGCTCCTGCCACGATACAGGATCGTAATCCCCGAGATCCCGCTGATCGTGGTCAAAGGTCATTTTTCTATACTCTGTCTGTGCAAGAAATATGCGAGACTTAAGATGAGGGTACCATTCCCACCAGACACGCCTTGCTGATCCTGGGGACCAATGCAATCCAGTTGTGTAGCCCTCTTCTTTCAGCGCTGTCTCATGCAATAAGGCCTTGAGTACCCCGTAGTGAAATTGGTTGGAGACTGGCGAGAAGGTACAGGCAACTTGGACAGTTAGCCATTGAAGCGTCGAATAGGCAACATACTAGGGTCACGACAAGGCGTACAAGATGTGAATGATACGCGTGGCCGAGAGGTTTTGAAGGGAACGATCAATTGATATTGACGACAAAGCAGAGTGAAAGCATAGAAGTCATTGGTCGTCCGTTCCTCCTCCGAGGGATGAAGTTACTCGACATCTGCTATGAGCACATTCAGGTTAAGTCCCTCGGTCCAGGAGGAAAGCAATAGACTTCAGTATCGAATAATTATCTTCCGGCGGCGCGGATGCCAAAAAGCGGAGAACAGCACTCAATGCATACTTTAGTCTGGCGAATATCTGGCTAGTATGATCCTTGGCTTGAACAATGGCAGTGTCTTGGGTCAACGCGCACCAAGAGCGATCTGGCGTGGAAGATACCAGGGCGTAGCAACCCCAAGACCACATGCAAATAGAGGCCTCTATCGGGACTGTCTCGTGATTTGGCGCTATCGGTTTCCCATGCTTTGCATAGACCTGGAGTAATAGACATCTATACAGGTGAGGGCGAATCGGATATATGAGCAGCGCTCTGCAATAGTAAAATTGAATAGCAAATAGATGTCATGTGGACAACGGCTCTGGAGAAGGCAATTGGCCTTTCAAATGCCATGACCTAGATACTTTACGAATAATAAGCCGCATGACTAGATGCCTAAACACTATGATGGAATGGCCGCATGTCGCCTATATCAGGCGAATTCGAAAACGTGGCGAATCGTATGGCCCACTAACTCACGGTCGTGGGAGCTGCCCGCAATCCGTACTGAAACATTATACTATTGACGGATGGTAGTATCCAGAGCGGGTTTATCACTGACGTCTAGGCAGTGCGCATCCTCACAACACTCGCGATGTTTCCACCGGTCCTAGAATCTCGAACTTTAGTGTCTTCAAGCTTCCATTCTCTCAATGCAGTGGTCGCAAACAGAGCATGAGAGATGCTGTCAACAAGGCCGTCCGTTGCGTGTTACTTGTACGAAGCTGCGCGTTGCTGCGCCATCAGACACGGATAGTATATTGATAAGTACCTCACAAGGTACCCCGCTAGCTTGCCAGGACTGTCAAGGCCTCTGCAGGATCCAACCAGCAGCCGACCCTCTCCTCCTTGGAGTACCCGACAGTGCAATAGATTGTAGCACTTGAAAACTCGTCAGCACGGTCTACCGGTGTTGCACTCCCTAGAAGTCCAATATATGGCTCTGCGCGGACTGAATCATCCAATCGAATCAAAGGGCAAGAATGACACCACTTTCGCTAGAGACACAGCCCAAACATCATGCCAAGATGGCAAAAGTCTTAAGTAATGTCACCGCTTTGATACATGGTGCGTATATGCATGCAAAAAGCTTGCAATGTTTCTCACGTCTTCCTTCGACCTGAGACGGAAGGGGCCATACTCGCGCATGCATAGGAAATCCCTCTCTTGTAGATCGGCGACTTTCTTGTCATCCTTGCCATATGCCTTGGTGAAGTATGGAAAAGTAACATAAATTTCGTCTTTGTCCTGCGATAAGAGGAAAATACTGCATGAGGTCAGTCTGCAGCCAGCACAAGACCGCAAAAGAAGTAAGTACCTGCAATTCGTTTCCGGGTCATGAGACTTGACTTCATTGTGCGAGATCCATGCGGCAATTTGGGCGCTCTCTTGAACTCGGATCGCCACATCGCCGGCTCTCTTTCGAGGCTTCACCTCGATCAAGCTGAAGGTCTGCCGTCGTTTGCTTTGAAGATGTCCATCTGTCTTAGCGATATATTGGACGTTCTTCTTGAAGAGCATAGAGTTTCTCTCTGCAACCCATCGAGTGTGGAACGAAACTGTTGTAGCAGTGATTACGGAGAGTAGGGAAACCAAGAAAACGTTGACCGTTTGCTCATCTTTGATCAGCCGATCTTAAGATCCTCGTGCCGGTGTATAGAAGCCATCCGTGTCTGAGCTTTCCCAACCTTTGTGAGATAGCGAAGTTAGCGTGATCGTTGTTCGCAGACGCGTGGTAAACAGCGAAGACATCCCTAAGTAACACCCAGGGAACATTGATCGCGAGACAACGATAAGCAGGCGGAATACAAGATAAAGGCGCTAGCATGTGCATCACTGAAAATTCCAAGGTATTATACTGCAAGTGCTAACGAGTGGGCGATCGGAGCACAGGGTTAGTGTAGTTGTATTGCTATTCCATTTGGCCCACAATGTCGGCGCAAGTATACAAGCAGCCAGCCCGCCAAAGACACGACCTGAACGGCAGAATTCGCTACCAAAAGGTGAGAAGCGTGTAAGGAAAGACGTGCCTGAAGTTTCCTCATCTGAATCATCCTCCTCTTTGTCTGTGATTTGTTCCTCGATTTCCTCAGCGAAGATATCCTCGTCTTTGATAGCAAGAGTCGCTGTACGATCTGAGAGGGATGGATTCCCAAACCTTGGGCCGGGAGTAGGGCTGGGCTGAAACAGAACTCTCCGTGTATCCTTAGCTCTTGTCCGGTTCGAGACGGGTGAAACCTCGGAAACCTTGCTTATTTCGGCGGCCTTGCCGTCCCCCAGCAGGACATGTTGCTGCAATTGCCAGACATTGATCAAAGCGGCCAGATTCATGGGAACGCATGCTTCGGAGATATTACTAAGTGTGGTGTGTCGCTGAGAGAGTTTCTCGATCTCATCGAGGTAGGCATTCCATCCAATGAGACGTTCAAGGCCTGCATCAATTGGCGGAGGGAATTGATTCGTGATTTTGACTGGCAGGATTGACTTGGTCTTTGATATTTGGTAGATTACCCGCAGACCAAGAAAATGTCTAAATTCGAATTTGGACGCCGATTTGACTTTCTCCTGGGAGCCCAATTCTTTGAAAGCACCTAAGACACGCCATTCTGCAGCTAATGTTTTCCACTTTTGCACGCTTGTTGGCACTTTCTTTTTGTCGGAGAGCTTTCCGGCCATCTTCTAGGTAACGCTGAGATCTATGATAGCCTTGTAAAAATCGCATCAAGAGACTAACGATTATGTATCTACTAAACAAGAAATGATAGGTGGAATATAGGGAGTTGAGGATAGACAAAGAATGAAGAGCAATCTTCCGCTAAGTATTATGGCAGGACGATGGTGGATACTATGATTTGCAAGAGTTGTTAAGACGGAAAAAATTCTTGCTGAGAAGAAATATGTGCACAGGTGTAACTAAGCAAGCAATGTTAAAAGCAAGCTATCGTGTCGAAGGTCAGTTAATCTGTCGAAAGGGTGTCAACGTACTAGTACGCACACGATTTTGGCAACCCAATTCCTTCATATATATTGGTTAGATAACTGCGGCCAGTCCAGATAGAGAGTGTTCACTACAACCTGGCTTTAAGTAGGCAACCTTGAGTAAAGTATTTTCTGGGAGGGAACCTCGGAAGGTCATAGGCGCCACCAAGCCGTTGTCCCGGTGATTAGCCGCCAGGCGGGGCAGGTTTGTTTATTAATGCTTCCCTCAACATCTTCGTCCATGCGCACGCGTATCATTCCCCATTGATATTGACAATCCAACAGAGCCATAACGATGAAGCAAGTGTCCGTCTGGAAAGTTGGTCCCACTATGCGAATGATCTACAGCTCGCTCCGACAGATCCTCTACCTTGTGGAGCAATCCGCTGATGTCTATCTGAGCGAATCTTTCTTGAGCGGTGCCAGTATCCAGAGGCAGGACTGGGATCTGTCCGATACTGATGACTACTTCGCTTGTATGACAGAAGAAAGATTCGCCGAGTTGAGGCCGTCTAACCCACTCGAAGAGATGGAACCCTACGAAGCTGCCGATTACCCAGACTCTGGTCCGGCTAGAAACGTGTGGGACCTTGAGGATTCCGGTCTCGCAATCGAGATGTGGTTTCAGGAACTTCAGGAGCGCAAGATATCCGTAGATGGGTGTGGTTGTGTTTGGCCAAAAGGCTCGTCGGCCTGGGTGCCTCGTGAGATGTTCAACTACGAGGATCTTCACTGCGAAAGCAGTATACCTCCTTCTGTACCTTGGCGGCTTTCCAGTGCCTATTATAATAACCACAAACCTCATCAGATTTATCATGCGTCTCACGGTGACGAGGGAAGAGAAGGAATTATACTGCGGAGCGAGATTCAGATTTTGATCAGATGTATGAAGGGGAGGATGGCAGACCCAGCGCTCTGCGTCCACAACGTTCCAGTAAGGTTATCACTTCTTCTACCTTACATGCTTCGACCGCTAAGACTTATTTAGGTGCTCCTCCTCTCCATCCACGGCCAGAAAGCCCGAATTATGATCGCCCACTTCAATATAAACACTGGGAAGCTCGAGGTTGAATGCAGCAAATTTGAGCAATTCGATGGCTTCGAAGCGAAAGAGGGCGAAGGGGATCCAGTCGGCCGGGTGAGGCCTCGCGACTTCGAGTCGAAGAGGGACCTGTTTTTCAGATGGCTCAATCCGATTTGCCAAGGGAATACATTTTTGGAGGACTCTAAAGACGCGCCGGAACTCGTCTTGGTGGGGCGAAAGGGAAGAAAGCGGCTGGTGTCGCGTCAGGCGCCATCAAAGTCTTCGAGCTCGCAGTCAAGTGAGACCTCCGAATAGATGCATGGCGGTCCTGTACCCGAACCAAGTATGACAGCATACAGTGTCTGATATTTGTACTGACGCAGCGTGCTTGCAAATCGGCTGGCATGAAGTGTTGGATCCGATTACTTACGAGCGATATCATGTTGACGATTAATCCAGAAGCTTCAGCCCTTCATGATGAAACGGTTCAGTCCTCTGCTCCCACACCGGAGTTCGCCTTGCCAATGGTCTTGCCAGTGCACATAGCTACGCGCAAGAAGAAACGAGGATGGATCCTCTTAGTTTAAAGGTGGATCCGTACGGATCACTTACGGTCTAGCATTCATGAAGCGAAGCCTAAAGGGAAGCTGGGTACGTCCTCGTGATATTACAATCATGCTTGAAGCTTCTATGACACTCGGGTCGCCTTCAGATTAATGGGCAAGAGGCTTTCTCTCTCTACAAATACTGCATAGGAGCGGAGGTGTAACCTACCCGTCTCTCTGGCTAGAGCTAGATGTTGGTGATGTTACGGTTGAGACAGTGGTGGTGAGCAAATTCTGCGAGAGGAGGTACCTTGTCGAGGCGGAGTGTATGACCTGTTGGAAGGATGTGCTTGTCGATATGGATCCTCTTATCAAGTGACCACACAGTCGCGTTAGTTAAGGGGACTGAGAATACCCGGGCATTCTTGTCTACTCTTTCAATCGATCTCTGTCTGATTGCCTCAGCGTCCATTGCGGAAGTCTATCTCTCGCCATTCGATAGTGCCTCTCGTTATTTGCAACATCCACGCGGCGGTCACCGTCTCGAGGCCACGGCGTACGTTTTGATGCTCAACGAAACTGCTAATGACAACCGCCGATTCCTCAGGCCCTGTGCTTCTGCCTTCGCTGTGCTGCCGCTAGCTTTTTGAGCACAGCTGCTTTACCCGTAAGATATCAGCTAGTGTGCGCCTTGGCTATTGTGATTCAAATTTCGATAGACCTCGTCCAGTCGTTGCTTAGCTTTCCCGTTGAACTCCTTGACGCCGTCCGGTTTCACAATTAACACTCTTCACGCTCACGCGCCACAGGGCATGCTGATTGCTTCGAAGGCTTTTGCCAACGCTCTATCGTTTCGACGCATTTCGCTCATCCGTGATGCCTGCCTTCAGTAATAAGCTATCCAACAGCGGAACGTCGCACACGGCCCAGCCCTCTCGACATCCAGTTTCGATCGCTTTGGCTCTCGCTACCTGCTTAAATTCAATCATGTCCTCCTGCCTCTTCTCTCGAGCTTCAAATCCGCATCCAACATGATCATATCCAGCCAAGAGATACCTTTGCCGCTTATTGTCGCCAAGAGAGCTCCGCCATACTCCCTTTGAAACAGCAGATAACACTCCGCACGCATTAGTTGTTCCTTCGGCTTCCTAAGGGTCGAGCATACACCTCAGCCTCTGAAGCGCAGCCACTTATCAAATGATTCTAAAACGTTGCAGGGACACTGCATGCTTAGCACTTCATCACTTGAGAGCTAAGTTGACATGGCTCACGCGAAGGATTCTGGGCTTCGCTAAATATAGCCTTACAGGACAGGCTAGGTAAGGAACATGAGGCGTACTAATAAAGTCAATAAGTTTTAGATCAATATCTGTCACGATTCCTAATTTGCTACCCCGCCACATCGCCCTCAGCTCCCAGATCCCTTCAGAATGGCAGCGATATCTCTAATACACTCTCTTCTTCTTCCGTGCTCTTGGTCGCTTAGCCGCACCATGTCGCAGGCACCCTTCTCGTTGGCTTTCACCTTTTCCAGGGCACGCCTTACTTGATACGGCCTGCCGAAGTCGTATCTTGAGTCTAGGCCTTTCTGCTCTGGCATATCCTGCATGAATCTTACAGGTCAGAAAAATTCTGGTTACAGTTGAAATCTTTCCAGCAGAGAACGAATCCTGAGTACGCTTCCGCAAGCAGTGCGTTACCTACAGCACCAACCAGTCAGGCCTAAGCTCCCCAGTAATGCAAAGATGAATGGGGACGGAGCAAGGCGCTATTCATGGCTGAACGTTCACCATGGACAGGAATCGATTCCACTTCGTGATCGTTCACCAGATGCTGAAACCTTGCCATCGAATGCCGGAACGAGAAGTTCTGGAGAAGAGGGTCGCTGGGCTCAGAAAGATGGTGCGCCAGCCGGTGTTGCATCAGATTCTCTTCAAGGGCGACATCCCAGGGTACTCACAAGTGCAAAGCAACGATTGACCCAGGACAGAGTAGCCGGAGAACTTAAAAAGCATACGTTGGCCCTGTGGCTCATCCTCCTTTACGCATTCATTGCTATTATCTCCTGGGCCATCACTTGTCTTCTTTGCTATCGGCCCATTGGCGTTCCCACCTACTTCGATCAGTCAGGTAATTACTCGAAATCGTATTACGAAACCACGGACAATTGGCGCAAAGCGGCGAGCGTCGGTCAATCGATCGTAGGTGTGATCAGCATCCCAGTCACATCTGCCATATGTGCAAAAGCAGCTGCAGTATACTGTCAGAGAAGTTCGGATGCCAAGGCGCCCCAATTATCTCTGCGGCAGATGCTAGTATTAGCCGATCAGGGTTGGTCCGACAGTTCTACGCTTTGGGACGTTGTAAGACCGAGCACTAGTCGCCGGACGAGAAGCCCGCTGTTGATCCTGTCCGCTGGTCTTGTGGCAGTTGGTAAGTAAAGACGACTTCTTTGTTTTCCCAAACTGACGGAACATGCATTCTGAAAGCGTTCGTGGTCCCAATTATCCAGACCTCCCTTGTGGGAACCCGACCGATCAGTGTTTTGAGCACTCAGGATGTAAGGTCTGCGGCAATTCTCGGATATCAGGTGACACCTCAAACCCTGAGAGACGTCAGTAATGATTCCGTTATGGACAACGTCATCTCTTCTACCATCACCGGGAAGCTCGGTGACAGGCAGCCTTATCTATGGTCGTTCGATCAAGACAGCTTCAGCATCACTAGTGTCGACGCAAATATTACTAACTCTTCCTCATTCAACGACATACCCAAAAAGCAGTACGTTGCTACCTTTCCCGTCGGCACTGACACAGGTGTCCTCCGCGATCTGGCTTTACGTCTGAATATGTCCGTTAGCTGTAGTCTTGTGCCTCAATCTAACTTCCCATCGACGTGCCCCGGCGACTTTCCGTTAAGTCAAACCTTCTCCAACATCAATCGTTCAACTTCTACTCCTTTTGGCGACCTCGCTCGCCCGCGCTACCGTGCCCGCGTCTGTGCACCTGGCAACGCACTATTATCTCCGTGGAAGGATACATCTGACCGACAAGACATATCAGAGGAATTTTGGCTAGACTATCAGCGGACACCGCAATCTGCTGACGGCGGCGTTTGGGGCATCTTGGACGGAGGCAGCAATTACACCCAGCACTGCTACGGTAACAGCACCCTCGGCTACTTCGAACTCCCGAACTACTGGAACGGCCACGTCGCCGGTCCCTTGTTAGGAAAAGTACCACCCAACGGACCCAATCTGACCTATCGAAATGGTGATCCGTCAGAGTTAACAGCAGGTGTCTCGATACCACCACCGGCATTTGGTGTGGCAGGTCCTTTCCTCACCGCCATCATGGCCGTCTTCGGGCCCAACACCTTTTTTAACGCCGCCGCCGTTAACAGCAATTACACAAGCACTTACACGACATTATCATTGTGTGCCCAGCTACGCTATCCGTTCACCGGTCTCAGCGATTATGCCTTCCAAAACCCCAAGTCAAATTTTAACATCGATTGGACACCCGGCCGTCTCTCTCTGGATTGTCCTCTCACTCTTAAATCAGACGACCCGGCCCCTCCGCTACTCAGAGCACTCATGAGCTGGATGCCCAATTTCGGCACCGAAGACGAAATCACTGCCGCGCTCACACTCGCTACCTACGCCGCCGGTAACGCTATCTTGAACGTCGGCCCAAGCCCATTCTACAACACCGGCTTCTACATCTCCACCTCACCGGGTACGTCCATCCAGAAGCCGAACATCTCCCTCGCAGGCATCTTCATCGTCTCGTTGCTCCTCGCCACGCAGATCGTAGGCCTCGCGCTTCTAGCACTCTACGCCAGTCGGAGCGCAACGTGGACGGAATCCCTGGATGCGTGGGCGATGTTGCGGTTAGGGGCCGAGATCGGAAGGGAGGAAATGCCCGCTTTGAGCGCGTTGGAGGCGAAGAAGGCGGGAGTGCTGGATAAGCAAAAAGGATGGGTCGGGGATACGAGGGTCGAGGGGAGAGAGGATGGTGTTGAGGTTGGGGAGCTGGGAGTGGGCGGTGCTGGGAGGGTTAGAGAGGGTGTTTTGTATCGGATGTTTAGAAGAAAGGAGATGGTGGGAGAGAGACTGTGAGAGAGATGCTGGGTGGGCTTTGTCCGAGAGTATTCTAGGTAGTTACGGTTATTTACTTATGACATGCCACTTTACCAGCTGTATCGTCTGAAGTTATCACAAGTCATTACGCAGTCATTTCGATGGATTACAACGGATGGCCGCGCGTTTCGTGTCTTAAGGGATTGTTTACTTGGTATGAAACGCGGCAAACTTTGCCGTCACTCTTTCTCAAGTGGAAGAAGCACACCAGAAACTCCGAGCTTACGACCAGCAAAACACCGTCATTCAAATATCCCATTCCCAAGACGCTTTACTACAACTAATCACTACAGATTGACAGCAGAAAAGGGCCTTCACCAACAAATCTCAGCCGAGCTCTAATATAACCTCAAGCCATCTTCAATTTCTTATCCAGCCTCCACCTTCCCTCCTCTTTCCCCTCATCAAACGCGCCTCCCTCAAACGTAGCTACCGCTCAAACCCATCAGGACTCCACCCCAATGGCCCAAAATCTCCAGCAGCAGTATCTGACGCAGCAATGGGGTTTTGCGTCGTTTGCTCCTCCTTATGCCACCTATCCTTACGCGTACCCGGCGCAGCACTCACAGTTTCAAACCTTCTACCAGTATCCAGTGCAACCCTACCTTTATCAACAATCTTCGCCCTTTTACGCACAATTTCCCCGGCCTCAATATGTCTTCTATCCGTCACCTCTATTCGCTCAGCCAGCATACTATTTCCACCCTCAGTCAGTGGATCTTGCCTCACGGAATCCCTGGCCTTAGTGATGCTAGCGGGTTCGAGCGTGTCGACGCGCGTAGGAGTGGTGCGAGTAGAAAGAGGAAGAGGGGAAGGGTAGAGGAAGTAGATGAGGAGCCTAACGTGAGTATATGAGAAGAGTCTACTTGACTGAAGACTGGAGCTGACATCACAAAGGAGCATCAAGAGGACGCGAACGGTGCTCAGACACCGGCAATCAAGACGGAGCCAGTACCGATGCCCGCTGGCGAACGTCCTGCGTCTTCACGAGTTTCAAAGACAAGCAAGGAGCGGAGGAAACGTGCTCGGTTGGCTAGGAAGAAAAATCAAACCGACGCCAATGCTGCGCGGGTCAACGGCGTGAATGTACCTCCCGAAGCGAGAGTGAAGATGGAAGGTGGGGACGGCGAGGACGTGGTGAGGGTGTCTGAGCCGAAGAATAGAGAGCAAGTCAGGGGAGGTGAGATCAAGCAGGAGGATATTAAAGCCGAGGAATGAGTGGATGTCAGGCCATCTTTTAGAGCCTAACGACCGCGCGAGTGTCAAGGTGGTTCGAGCTTCTTAGAAGACTCAAATGCAGAGAGTCAATAGCTTTGCTTTCGCTAGCCACTAGCTAGTTAGAATGTGCTATCAATGACTGTACGCCCTTGTCCCCTTTCCTTAATCATGTCAAAGACTTTCCCCGAAGCAGCTTCTCTACCCTTCGCCCATCAGCCTTAGCTCTTCATTCACACACCTTTTTCCAACCCTTTGGGGATACCGATAGCATGTGGTCACATGCTTGAGATGTCAGTCTGTTCAGTTGATCGGATAGCTACGTGCTTCGGCCAGAGCCCTTTCATGTCTTATCTCTTTGTCAAGCCTCTGGTGTCTTCTAGACTCAACTTCAGACCACCTACCCACTTTCCGAGTATGTTAGAGACCCGTAACTTCAAAAAGCCGGTATCTAGATCATTCAAGGCGGAGCGCACGAATCCCACTTGAATATTCCAGCACCTCGCAGCCGTTGAGAAACCTTTGTTTTTTTTGCAGAAAGCGGTTGATTCAAGCAGCTAGTCTCCTCTGAAATATCTCGTATCTCGCGACCGTCGAATCTCGCGCCCGCAGACTTACCAGGAGAAGAGCAGAGTGAGCTTACCTCTTTGAGTGGATGCTTTGGATCAGCGATTATTGGCTTTCGCGAAAACTGAGTGTCGAGAAGGCCCCGTACGTACGCTAGCTTTTGATTTGAATGAAATTGTTGAGCTTCGCGACAGTCAGGTTTTTAAGAACTCCAGAGACGCTAACTTACCATATGAGGCCGATACAAGCAAGATTCGGCTTCGTCAGCAAATACTGAAGGGAAGTTTTGTAAGATGGTACAGGAAAAGAGTTCAGGCTTGCTTCACTGAGCGAAAAGGAGGACGTATATCAAGTCGAAGGGTCTCTGGGTCTTATTGAGTCTTGCTTTCATTACCGACACAGACGACAGGAAAGTTCGTGGTGCCAAAGGTTTGTAAGATTATCTTTTGTTTTCATACTAGCACTATCTGAACGCAAGGATGGGAGCTGAGGCAGCTGAGTGATTTGAATCAGTGAGATTGGATTCGGGCGAGGGTGCGGAGTGAGTATGAGAGCTGTTCACGAGCATGAGTCTTAGCGAGAGGATACCGAGGTGGAGAAGCGAAGAACTCACACGTTCTATAATAGCTTAAGCCTAGAGCATTGTAGCCCTTTCGTAGCTTTTCGCTAATTCAATCGTCAGCTCCTGTTAATGCCACCACGTCTCTAGTGACTACCTACGTCTCGGCAGTCATGCTTTCAGGTACAGACTCTACTTCATCAAGCCCTTCCCTATGGACACGACGATCGTAGCATCTCCAAGCATAACATTCACCTTATTCCGTTCTCCTTTCGCAATCTGAATGCTTCCAGCATAACATCCTTCTGCTCAATAGTCACAAACGAATATATTCCTTGCTCAATCTCATTTTCCGTCACCCACGCGTATGCCTGATGCTCTTCTGGATTCAACGTGACGCTCGATTCGTGCACCGCTCCATCTTTCTCTGCCCCATCTACCCCGTGAGGCCCATCCACTCCATCCTCCCCTTCTCCCTTATCCCCATTAACCCAAACCTTGTCGTGTTCTTCAAGCTTCCCACAACCCATATCACCTCCTTGAATCTCCGCGACCTCAATCTCAAAGCTCAGCTTGCGCCACCTCCTCTCCCTCGCTCCATACCCCGTCACGAAATCCACCCCGGACCCGATCTGGCGATTAAACCTCATCAAACGTAGCCCCGTCTCCTCAAAAGTCTCTCGAGCGAGTGAATGCAGGACCGTAGGGTCCGAGGCTTCGCAGCTGCCGCCGGGGACTTCCCAGAGGTTGGGGAAGCCGCGCTCGCTCGCTGCGCGTTGGACAATGAGGAGACGGAGGGCTGGCGTGGTTGAGTTGGAGGATACGAATATGAAGGCACCGACGGCGAGGTTGGTGTACTGCCTGTTTTGAGCGAGGAAGGTGGAGAGGGGAACTGTGAGATGGCGGAGAGAAGGGGGGATGTGGATTTGGATGGGCGTTTGTTGGTCCATGTTTTCTGTGGCTGCAAGCTCGTTGGGATGTAAGCTAGATAAGAGGCCTTGAGGTTGAGGTCTTAAGGATGATGGAGAATCGGAGAGAGTGCAAGGAAGTGAGAGCAGGTGACAATGGAATCGGGTGTTTAGGCAGCAAGTGAAGCCTTCAATACGCGCCTAGCTTTCGGCGCTGTGCATCATGCGCACTGTTCCTTGTTGATTGATTCATTGACTGAAGTTTAGTAGTCTAGGTCAAACCCCCTGGGCTTAGGAGATGAATTGGTTAACCTGAGTCACTCGATGGAATCTGACAGCCTACCTACTGATTGAAGTTATTGGATTTTCGGTACTGTAAAGTAAATTGATACCTTGATCACTAGTGTCGTAACGTATCGGAATCCATTCGGGCCGAGCCCGCGCTAGTGGCGCGAAGTGAAATCAAGATTCGAGGAAGCTCTACTCCGTATATAGCTTCTGTTTTTGTACAGGCTACCGAGTATGAATGTATGATACCTTACGAACAGTGTTAACAATTTATTTATACCATTCCAAGAATCAGGATATCTCTCCATCGGACACTCCGCTGACCTTGCCCGTGGACTCTCCGCCTTCACGGCGCTGAAGTCCTCCATGCGTCGCTCAACCCTCTCAACAGACAACCGATATTACAATGGTCAATAGCAGCAGCCCCCTAAGCGGCAATGGAACCATTATCGGCCTTCTTAACGGCCAAACGGACGTGGGACAGACAGAGGGTATCGCTCTTAAGGCCTTTGTCCTCAACATCGCAGTCAGTCTGGGACTCTTCGCCTTCGAAATCTCCGCTTTCTTCTTGCTCAAGAGTTCCGCTGTAGGCCGAAGAATCTAGTGAGTACTCGACCTGACTGCCTGTCTCGAAGCGCCCTGGCTAACGCCTTTGATCACACGCAGTCAACCCAAGACCTACCTTGTACAAGACAGACTGCGTGTGGAAGCGGTGCCAGCGAACCCTATCACATGGATCCGCAGGATCTTCGACATCGAGGATGAGGAACTTAAGACCAAGTGTGGGTTGGACGGGTACTTCTTCATCCGACTGATGAGGGCGATGATCATCATATTCGTACCGTTGATGGTCATCATTATGACAATACTACTCCCGATCAATTACAACGGAGGAAGGGACGGTCGTCCTTTCCAGATCGGTGGACAAACTGTGGCATCCAACGTCACTGGCCTCGATACGCTTTCCTGGCAGAATGTTGCTCCAACGCAGACGAATCGATACTGGGCACACCTGGTCTGCGCAGTTCTCGCCATCTCCTGGACGCTCTTCAGAATGTACCGTGAAAAGCTCAATTTCATCGACGTCCGGCAACGATTCCTAACATCTCCCGAACACAGACTCAAAGCCTCAGCCAAGACGGTCCTCATCACAAATATACCATACGAGTATCGAAGTAAAGAGGCATTGGAAGCACTGTACGATGTCTTTGTGGACAATGACGACCGTAGCAGGTTGACGGTTTGGGTGAATCGGGACTATAGCTCCCTAAGAGCCATGGTCGCTCGTCGTCGCAGTCTGCGTCACGCGCTGGAGAAAGAAGAGCTGAGTATTTTGCGACTAGTCAACAAGCAGTATCGAAAGAGCGGAGAGGTCAAAGTTTCGAAAAGGACGGCCGAGAACATTTCCCAGGAATCGCTCGCGCCTGATGATGACAACGAAGCACGCACTGAGCATAATCAGCAGAATATATCCACCGCCTACGAGAGAGACTGTCATGAGGAAGCACAGCTATGGCATCAGTACTTGAAGCCTTCAACTGCATCCCAGGTCTCGCTTATCCGTGGAAAGGATGGTACTTGGAAGCCTGCCTCGTTATTCAGATTTTGGGTCTCTGGCGAGAGGAAGAATGTACCAAAGATTGCCTGGCTGCGCGCCGAGATTGCTCGTTTGACTGTTCAGATCGATGAACTCCTAGTGAATCTGGACGATGAAGACCGTTTTAAGAAACAGAACTCTGCGTTCATACAATTCGATAGACAGATGTCTGCACATATGGCTTGCAGTCTAGTCAGTCACAACAAGGCCGGTCGAATGTCTCCTCGTTTCCTCGAAGTCGCCCCGCACGAAATCATATGGCCAAATATGGGCGTGACCTCTCTCGGGCGATTCATCAGGACTTGTATTGCCATCGTTCTCTTTGCTGCAATGCTGTTCCTTTGGGGTATACCAACCAGCGTCCTTGCGTCCATGTCTCAGCTGGGTAGTCTTAGGAATTCGGTCTCCTGGCTCTCCTGGCTCCATTCGTGGCCGTCTTGGATCATAAGTTTGATATCAGGTAAGTCGCTTGATTGTCAGACCGCAAGGGCTGGCGCAAAGCTCATTGCCATTACGTTCACGTCTTGGGCGGAGGATGTCCTTGTTGAAGAAGCTTAGTCAGATGTTCCCTACGAGTCAGGCTTTTCTGGCCGATTCACAGTTATGGGTCTATCTTCTTTCACTATCACAAGATATCCATCGCCAAAGGTTTGGACGAAACGAAGACCTGTTTTTGCCCCGGTCCTTGCGGTTCAAGCTAGCTCCATGTCAGATTGCTAACTTACGCTAGGTCCCCTTACGTCAATCCTGCTTGCTTTGTTGATCCAACTTGTCGTACCGGCATTATCACGAAAATTGGCAGTTCTAGTGGGCACACCTACGCGGAGCAAGCGTGAGGTTGTGACACAAGATTTCTATTTCACCTTCCTCTTTGTCGAGCTCGTGATGCTCACGGCGATCTCATCCGGCATCGTCAATGTCATTCCTCAGATCGTCAACGATCCTCGGAACATCCCCACAATCCTAGCCACCAACCTTCCTAAATCGGCCAACTATTTTTTCAATTACCTTATCATCCAAGCTTTGGGATTCAGCGGGAGTGTTCTGTTTCAATACTTGCGTATCTTGTACATCACTACTATTTGGCCTTGGTTCACGCAGACGCCTCGGCAGGAAGCCTGGCTCCAAACGACTATCCCACATCAGGTAGGATCCAAGCCCTCAAAATTATCTCTGTCTTCGACCGCTAACCCCAACGCAGATGTGGGGTAACGTGTATTCACTGACCACGAACTTTGCAGTCATCGGTGGGTCCTCCCAGAAACTTCTTGTTTTGATTCATTCAAGTCATGAGCGGTTTCTATCGTTGACAGTATGTTTGGTCAGTAAGGCGAGCTGACAAACTTGACAGGCTTGATCTACTGCATCGTTTCTCCATTGATGCTTCTTTTCGTGTCTATCACATTCTCTCTGTTCTGGGTGGCATACCGACACAACTACTACTACGTCCAAAGGAACAAAGTCGACACCCACGGGCTGCTTTTCAACAATGCTTTTTCGCAGCTGTTCGCTGGCATCTACGTACTGGAGGTGGCCCTCATTGGCTTGTTCTTATTGGTTAGAGACACGCAGGATCATGTTGCATGTTCGTCCCAAGCCACAATTATGATCGTCGTTTTGGTCTTGACGGGTGTGTTTCACTTTGTCATGGAGCAGCACCTACGACCTCTTTACGAATTTTTACCAGTCGCCCTGGAAGATCCTGCCGTTGACGCCGAGAGACAGCGCTTCCTCACAGACGACAACAACAGCAACTCGAATGAGGAAAACGGCGATAGCGTTGGAATTGAGCTGTCGGACTTGAATCCAGTATCCATACTAGACGGCAGTGGGGCGAGTAGTGTGCAAATGAAAAGCATGGCTGCAACAGCAGCCCACGCGAGAAACGCACTGTTACGATTAAAAAAGGAGACCGCAGCTAAGGTCACCGAAATCCAAGCTCACGTACCCGAACCCGTCGACAGGTCGAGGCGAAAAGAAGTTGCCGACCAGCTGGCAGCATCCATTGCCGGCTATCCCGACGAGTTGACCGACTTGTCTCCCGAGGAGCGGGAAGCGGAGCTCAAGGCCGCCTTTCAGGATCCCGTCACCAGAGAGCCGGCGCCTATCATATGGCTTCCGCAGGATCCAGCCGGTATCTCGGACGACGCGATCAAGCGGGTTAATAACACATACGGTCGCTACTTGCAATATAGCAACGCGGGAGCATACCTGACTGCCCGGAACAAGTGCGAGGTTACGCAGCCGGCGCCGGACGTGAGGCCGGATTGGCTTCTGGATTGGGTGCTTTGAATTTGACGCGCGCTGATTAAAGCGAGCATTGTGGACTGGGCATGCGTTGGTGTTAGGGCTGCTTGAGTATTTACTTATGACAGGACTTCATATACCCCTTGAGAAATGCATGCCTGTATGCGTGCACAAACATCTAAGTCTTCCTGATCGCATTCCTCTTCTCTTCTTCTGAATTCGACCCGCGCACCATAGAATTGCCCACCTCGCCGCCCCACTCTCTTCGTCCCCTAGCACCGCCTTGCCGGACACGCTCAACTTTTCTCTCCCCTCCCCATTTGACATACGATGAATGATGATTCAACCCCCCTTTCCCCNCCCCCCCCCCCCCCCCCACCCAACACATCCGGCGCGCATTCAGTCCCCTTCTGTCTACGCTACACCGTCCCACACCACCCACACCCCTCTCGACCTTCAGACTTCATCCATCCATTCCATCCATGTTATATTAACCCCCTATGGCTTAATCAAAACCCCGACCGACCGACCAACGGACCGACCGGCCAGCCACCTCCTTCCATTTTCGAGCGCGCACGCATTCGGGGTCGGAGGGTGGCTGTGTATTAAGGTATTTATGCTGTTTTGTGGTGAGGTCTTGTTTGTTGAACGCGGGTTCTGCGGTTTTGACTTGCTCTTTTGGCGGCTGGGAGCTGGTGTAGATGGCTGGACTGAGATGGCTGGACTGGGACGCTTGCTCGAGGGGAGAAGGGAAGAAAGGAGGTAAGGAGAGAGCGGTGGGATTTATGCATGGTTGTTATTATCGAGATCGATACTTTTACTCGTCCTCAGAGTCCTGTTGATTATGTTCGAATCTTCCGTGGCGGGATCGATCCTTTCTTCCATCCTGATACCCAGATGTCCTATCGTTTGCTCTACGATTTCGACAGCTTTTTTTTGAGGGTCTCGTCATTCCGTTCGGTGGCTTTGAGAGTGCTTCAATCGCTGCTAGGCTCAGAGGAGCTGTCATAGGTAGAGTAGACTGTTCAATGATGGTGGGGTTGGAGATGCTTGCAGGCTTGGAACATTCATTACGCGTGGCACAGAGGTTTGTCTGTAATAGGTGGGTGGGTTTTGACGGTCTTCAAGGAGGCTGCGATCTAGGAGGCGGAATGGTGTGTCTTGGATGTAAAGAAAGGCGAAAGATGGTTAGCGAAGCCGCTGCTCAACCTGTTGGCCACAGTGGGACTGGTCTCGTAATTTCGCTTAGCATGATGTTCTCGCGTTGCATGGTCACCTCGCATAGCAGGGCAGTATCGCAGAGAGGGACATGACTCTTATCAGGGACCCGATGACCATGGGATCTCGTGTCTTGACGGGAACTCTATATAGAAGGGTTTCCGATCAGTGATGAGCTCTTTGTTTGATTCCATCTCCTTCAAAGCCATAGCCTTCTTTCCCGCCCACCCGCACCTGCATATAGCCTGATTTTCTTCCAGGCTTAGCCCAAAAAGCATGGGAGGTTTCTTGACTCTGGGAGGTCTACGTATGCCTATTTAGGTAGATAGGCCCGTTGTTGAGACTCCGCCGCAATATCTATATAAATCAAGCGGGTTTTGGGGACTGTATAAAAAGATATTTTAATACTGATGAATCCACTACCGCTATTGCAGCAATGGGCACTTGTTTATTAGAGCTTCTAGGTGCATTCGATCTCTAGTTGTGTTGGTGCAGGAGAATGTGGGTCTCGTCTGTAACGAGTATTAGGTGATGGTCATTGATGAATGTTGCATTGATAATTATAGTCGACACTTGCTTGGGAGAAGTGAAATTTGTAGAACTCAGCCCTCGATATATGCTCTCCTACTCAGATCGAGGTTTAGGATTTGACATTCGGGCGCAGCATCATCACCCTACATTGAGAAACAATATTAAGCGACTAAATATGTCGCAAGTATTACATCTTTAAGTTACCGGAGCCGTTTCCTGCATAAACTTTGCAGAAAAGGCTCCCAAGGGTCCACCGGCAACCGCTGGGAATATTCGATCATGGTATTATTGTATATCTAGTAACAAAGTGTTGCTGCGGAGACCGAGTGTTTCCTCATCGCCTGCCATGTTAACAGTGATATTATTATTCAATAATCGCATTTCAGAAGCTCCTACTAACTCCAAGAGTAAGACTTAAACGCTACTATTGACATCGTGAAGAAAGGAGCTGCTAGAGCACTGGAAGTCTTGTTTGGATTATCGATTGTACCGGTCCAGCCTTTCAGATCGACGGTCTGGGCCGTTGGAGCCTTGTGCTGCAGCATCATGGTCGCCTTGAAATATGAAATCTTATTGCACTTCAGAAAACAGTGCCCCGTCCTCTCGTTTAATAATTGTCAATACTAACGCGATCTGAAGGAGTATGGATGTCTAGGATTCCTGAAGGAATACTTGTCCAAGGCTCAGCCATCTCATTTGAGCCTTGCCCGGTAAGACGCGTGTCATTGGTTTGCCGCCGCATATTCTTCCCAATCTTCAGCTTCGCAACTTAGCCTCGATGTGATTTAACCCCACCTATGCTTCTTCTTCGTCATCCTTAATTGAATTGCGTTTAAAGAGTCAGTTTATATTGAAAGAATCAGACTTGCAAGGATAGTACGATAGTCGTGCGCTCTCAACTCCTTCAACATGATAATGAATGATACGGAGGCCCACGTAGGTTCTCTATTTTTCGAATACGAAGCGCCGCTTACCACGCACAGCGCCCTTCATTCTCCGAAACAAGAGTAGACTCGTCAGGCGCGCCAGAACACGTACTGCACTCGTCCCTTCCAGATCATAATGCCCCTGAAGTTTATTCATCCAACGCGCCTGAAGTACTTCTTGGGCCGCACGACTTCCTTCCGGAGATAGCTCCCGGCTCGGGTCTTGAAATTAACAATGAAGGTCTGGAGTACGCAGTACCAAGTGAGGAGGACGGTGCGTTTAGGTTCAAAAGAATATTTTCCAGAGCCAGCAAATTATGGGCTGCCCTAGTCTTTGGCATTAGTATCATTGTTGTCATAACTGCCCCGGTCGAAAGTCGCAAGTCGCGGTAAGCTGGAGCTCGAGATGGCAATACAATATAGTCTATGAAGGCTAACAGCCTTTAGCCATTCTCACGCAGAAAATGCTCCTTCTGGCAGCCCTTCAACTGTCTACAACTCATCTACCGTTGCGCAAGGCTTCGCGTCAACAGTCTTGAATAATACCTCGATAGCTGCCGCAATTTGCCCGAATGGTGATCGATGGGTATTTCTGCAGGACATTCGAGGCAATATTCGAGGGTGTGAATATTCCGTATCCTTGTCCAAATGGAGTGTGTTGCCGAATACATCGATACCAACCACTGCCAAACTTGGCACTTCACTAGATGCATCATGTGAGGACATCCCAACCAGTCTGTCGTCACATTATTTAGTTCCCGGAAGATATGTAAGCCGATGTTCCTAAAACTCTAGTATGGCTGACAATTTTGACTAATTGAACGCTCTAACATCAAGATGTCCGTGGTGTACCTGAATTTTTCCGGGAATACAATTAGTCAAACATGGTACATGGACGGGGCATGGTCGAATTCAGACCTTATTCAGGCTGCTGAACCCCCTGCGAGCGATACAAGACTCTCCATGTCCACCAACATCGTGCCAACCCTCACGATAGGCAATACCACCGTTACATCTCCCTCCTACCTACCTTCAGTCGTCACTTATCAACAAGCTAATGGTTCTTTGATTATGATCAATATCGATCCTACTACTCAAGAAGCTTTGGATTCCGGGGATAATGTCAACCCAAACATATTTCATCTGCTCAAGTCTTCTTTTAGATCCGAGGTAGTAACAATAAGTGAGGCAACCCCGGCTTCTGACTTTAGCTGCATCTATAATAGCCCGCATCCACCCGTGTACTCTGGTTTAGGGGGAGGACCGTCGCAGCTGTATGCTCAATGCTATATAGCCCCATCAGACCCGGAATATTACTCTTCCACTGACGTAACGGGTTGGTGGTACAACCAAACAGGGTCTGGGAACGGGAATTTTACAGTGGATAGGACCCTGCAAGGTTCTTACGGTAAAAATCTCTTTTTCGTTGTAAGAACTGTCATCACGGCTGGTCTGGTGTAAACAGAACTTCCCGACGGGAGCTTCCTGAATAACACCGTGGAATATGTTCCTTCTGTCTTGTCTCCAGACGACACAGCGCTTATACTACTCAACCGGAACAACTCGATTGCCATGAGCATTGGAAATCTGGCGGGACTAGCTAGCTCGGTCAAACCTCCGCCTCTCCCAGCGGTTCTTCCGTTCAGACACGTAGGCGCAACTGCTGGTAGGGAAAACTCGTCATTCATCTACCTTTACTACCAGGCGAATGATACCCACTTTGGAGAGATTTCATTTGACAACGATGCTGGGGTCTGGTCGGCGGAGCCAGTGTTCATAGCTGTTACCTGATCGTCTGAGGCACTTGTCAGTGAAGGATGGCGCATGAAAAGGGTAAAATTGTGCGATCTTGACTGATTCTCAAGTGGAAGCGGGGTCTTGGATAACTTGCTCAACGTTCCATATGCGCTGTCTGCCTCCATAATCGAGAGAAAGTATCTAGAGATGTGGTGTGCAGGAAAGCTGATGGCGTGTGATGATATGTATCGCTGAACAGACCCAACTTTTCCCTCCCTACCCGATCGATGAATCAAATTCACCCCTCTGTTGAAATGATCAGGTATGATTGAGATATTTTGGAAGGATTGATGTGTGTAGGATGGATTAATTAATTATTCCAGAGCTCCCCTGGAGCAGTCTTATGTACCATACTATTTGGGTGGTTGGCCAGACAATGTGGCTGGGAGCCGGAAGGAGGCTGGGAACCAACACCAACAACCACTAAATAACATACTTTTCAACACATTCCACCGCCCCTCCCAAAAACACACCCGGTGCGCATTCAGTCTTTTCTGACACCCGTCTCGACTTCAGGCTCCATTCACGCATATCATTCATGCTCAAATGCCCCATACGACCCATGCGAACCCCGACAGACCGACTCCTTGTTCACGAACGTACATAATCGAATTGACTCGGGTTACCGTTGACGGGGGGTTCTAGGCTGGGATTGGGGTGTGATAAAAGGTTGGACGGAGAGGTGATAGGAGAGGGGAAGGGGGGGAGAGGAAAGGCTGGGAAGACAAGTTTCTGAATAGTTCTGTAGTGGAGTTCAAAGTGAGCGGGCTTTGGTGTATCGTATAGTAGTGTTATCTAGTGCAGGGTGATGTGGTATGTGGTGTTTTAGTGTCGTTCTTGGTCTTGTCCTTAACCGTGCTTGATCTAAGTCTCCTCCTCATCGCGACCATGCCTTGCATTTGGCTCGCCCTTGCTTTCGATTTGTGACTTCTCGGCATATTGTTCTTCCGCGGCCGTCTATGGTTAGAGGTTACCGCAGGATCATCATCCCAACAGGCTAAGCCCACTATGGTATAACAGCCTATGCTAAAGGCTACAAGCTCGACGCACCATCCCACTCTCCAATCCTCTCTCATTTTGACCTTACACCACTACCAAAATCCAGATAGCTGACTGTCATCGCTGCGCGTAATACCTTCCTTTCAACTCCAACCCTCTATTGTCCAGTTGAGAGAAGATACGATGAACAAACCCTACGTATCATTGAGGGGATTGTGATAGCTTTGGTTAGTACGACTGCGTCATCGTGCATATTTCCCTCAACCATGTCAGTTTCGTCAAAGTAAAGTCAAAGTAAAGCGAGAGTGCGCACAAATGATCAGACACTTAAGTACTACAGAGTGCAGATAAATATTTTATACCTCTCTCCAACTATCACGTCCTTGGCGAAGTCGTCCTCGTTCACAAATGGAGGCTGCATCTGGCATAGCGGGGCTCCTTTCTTTGGGTGTCACCGTGTGTCAATCCTTGCTCGACTACTATGAATCCTGGAAGCATGCGGAAGAAAACGTTGCCAAAACCTATTCCTCGATAGAAGAGCTGTTCAAGACCCTCAAGCTTCTTTCCAATGCAGTTGAGCACAAGGGAATTAATAGTGAAATTGTGAGCCAGATCCGGAACAGCATTAGCTCCGCGGAAGCGAGTATCTATAACCTTCGAAAGAAATTGGACAAGGTGCGTCTTGTCGCAGTGCAGGATAGCTGGAGAGACAAAGCCAAAGCACAGTTCCGGAGGACACTATATCCGTTCAAAGAAAGTACTTTGGCGAAGCTTAGAGAGTTGAGCGGCGAAACACGAAACAACCTCAGCCTGGCGCTACATCTACTACAGATCGATACTTCGGTAGCCTCGCTGAGACAATTGGACCTTCTAGGACAACAAGCTACAAAGATCTCTACAGGCGTCGACTTTCTAACGCAACAGTCTACGTCAATCTCCGCAGATCTTCAGAACATAGCTGGGTATGCAAGGAGAACAGTCAGAGTTGTTGATAGCGTAGCCTCGATGGACAACGGTAACGAGCTTCGGTTATGGCTTTCAGGTCATGTAGATCCCTCACAAAAGCAGGATGAGACTTGGAGAGACAGGCATGCGGATACCGGTCAGTGGTTCTTTCAAAGCTCAGAATTCCGAACATGGCTTGAAGGACCAAGTCAGCAGACTCCACGGGTCTTAAATCTCATTGGCAAGTCAGGTGCTGGGAAGACCTCCCTGATCTCCGGCGCAATCAGATCGGCCCAGTCAATGCAAAGAGACGATCCTCAGACTGCCAACGCCTACTTTTATTGTTCTTTTGACGATGCTGCCTCCCAGGAGCCCGTCAATATGATTGGCTCATTCATAGCTCAAGTCTCGGCTGTCTGTCCGAACATGCTGGAAGGTTTGGAGGTAGACTTTGCCAGAGCAGCGCGACCTACCCTTACAGATCTCGAACAACGACTCTCCCAAACTGCGCGCTCCTCTTCAAAGATGCTTCTCCTTATTGACGCTGTGAACGAATGCAAGAAAGTCGGGCCGATGATCGAAACCTTGCTCAGACTTGCCGAATCTGTGTCTGACATCCGTGTGCTTTTCACAAGTACTGAGGAAGATCCTACCATAATGGCGTTGACTGACCTCCAGCCCCCCAAAGCAACGACCGTTAGGATGTCAGCACTGACGGCAGACATCGATATCTTCATCGAAGCTAAAATAAAGGAGAAGGAAAACCTGCAACGATTGCCCCAAGAGATAAAAGACGAGATCACAGAAGTATTGAGTAGGAAAGCTGATGGAATGTAAGTATCTGTAAAGACTCCTTCATCCTGTGGTTTGCGTTGCGGAAAGATACTCCAGAAGCGAATCACTCGCCAAGAGCAGACTTTTATCCCGCTGCATGTTATCAAGCAGAAAATACGGGTTGGTGGTCTGCCTAAGCAGCGAAGTACTCTGATTCTAGTGTCAGAAATCTACGAGTGATGGACATGCGAGATCTATCGCTTTCTGTAGATCTTTTTTCACTGATGAATGGATAGGTTTCGGTGGGTTCAATGCCAAATCGAGCACTTGGGCAATCAGTGTACCGGAAGATTAATTCAAAAAGCCCTGCGCGAGCTTCCATCTGATCTCAACGATACCTACGCAAGAATATTGGCACGTATACCGAAAGAGGGCCAAGGATTTACAAGAGAGGCAATGCTGTGGCTTAGCTTTGCTATAAGGCCACTGAAATTGATCGAGTTGTGCGAGACTCTTGCATTCGACACGTCGGATACCACAGTGGATCAATTTGCCCGTCTTTTGGATACACAGGATCTATTAAGATGGTCCCAAGGTTTGATCACTTACCACCCCCAAACATTGGACTTGACACTTTCTCATTCCTCGGTTCGTACATACCTTTTGTCAAATCAGATTAAGGACGGCCCATCTTCCTTCTTCAGCATCGAAGAAATTGAGGCAACAAGACTACTCTTACGAAAATGTCTGACCTATATGATGTTCAAGGACTTCAGCAAGGGGTATTGCTCGAGTCTCAATGAGTGGGAAGTGTTCAGCCATCAGTGGCCTCTCGTGAAGTATGCTTCCAGACACTGGGCAACTCATGCCTATGCCCTTGACACTGGGCTAGAGAAGTATGACATAGATTTGATTTCGTGTTTCTACGACACGTCGACTCAGGAGCGAGGTGGAAACTTCGGCTTCTGGGTGCAGTGCCTCTATCCCAAGGGTACGAGAACTATACGGGCCGCCAGAGATTCGCAGCCACTCTACTACGCCGCTTCTTTCGGCCTCAGAGCGATAGTCGACTCAATTATCTCCGCAAACAGGGACATAGATTTGGATGCTTTAGGAGGCCGTAACCAGTCGACTGCATTACAAGTCGCTTGTTTCAGAGGTCACTACGAGGTAGCGAAGGATTTGCTTGACGCGGGAGCAAACCCCTATCACAGAGACTGCTATGGACGCTCCAGTATTTTCTATGCGTTGTGTTATGGCGATGAGGACATTGCGGAGCTTTTGAGACAAAGTCTACGAACGAAAAAGGACCCTAGGGGCGAGACCGCGACCGTACACATCAAAGAAGCTATCACTACTGCCCGAATGGTCATGGCTGCGCCTTAGACAAATGAGATTCCTTCATAGGTTTTCGAATCAGACTTGCGCTGAGCCCACGCGCAGATCCAAGCGGCTACTCCTGCCAGAATCGGTCACCCCATGTATATACTTGACGACTTTCTAGCTTGCACAGTTGATGCCCACCAGGCGCTAGATCAAGAACTGAGACGTACAAAAGGTATTGAAGCCGACATAAGAGACTAAGAATGCAGAAGAAACCCAGGGCGACAGCTTTTACGCAGGTACCGATTGGCCGCAGCGGTTGACAGATCTGATCCGCACATGCTTACATATCAGACGTGGCGTAATTGAAATCCTTATGAGTACTGTCGGTGATTCTCAGGTCAAGTCAATCGATGAGCCCGGATCTCATCAGAAAAGGATTCTTCAAGTCCTCCGTCCTAAACCAAGCCTTGTTGACTATGTACAACCACCTCACACGACGAGTCTTCTTCATAACTGAACAAGATTACATGAAGATGAAGTTTGAGAACAATCATCAATGGCTGTAGATTTGAGGAAGCTAAGTCGCTGTCAAGACTAAGTCACGTGCTTAAAGAACGCGTAAAGAACACCGCCACAGAAAGTGCCAAATCCAACGGCGCTTAAATTGTTTTCCTCGTATTCACCCTTTTCCCCTCGTCGTCTCGTACATTTTTAAGTTTATCATATTAAATCCAACTCTTACAATGTTATTATTGTTACATGCTTCAACGACGAAATGACACAAATACGGGTGTACTTTCGCTGTCTCTTGATCATCTGATTTCGTGAGACTCTAGTTGGTCTTGACTGTACAACACTGTTGTATTTACTGGTCCACGGTTTCATGCCAAAGAGATGAATACGAATTTCAAGGGGTGATATGCTAATAACAGTGCGTCCTGAGGGCTCATAGAGGCTTGGTGATCATCATATGGATACCAGACAATTCAGTAAAAAATTCCATCTTTCTTCAACTCCTCACAACTTTGCTTCTTCTTTAACTCATAATGGATATTCTAGTTCTGTTTGCGGTAGTAGCCAAGCTCGCCTTGCTCTGCTTTGCTGGACCACTAGAAAAGCGCCAAAATGATCCGGAATGCACTGATGCTCTCTGTGTCCTCAATGACGCTATGAAACCGGTTTGCACCGATGCCCTCTGTGTTCTCAATAATGCCCTGACGGAGACTTACTCATGTACACAAGCGTAAATACCGCTCATTGTCCGTCTTGCTTCTATATTGACCTGATCGCTAGTACGAATGCTGCACTCGGTCCCTCTGTGTATTGCGACTGCACATCCGACTTGCATACCTCGGCCACTGCCACCTATCTGGGACTCCTCGGCATAGAATTCTCCACGACTGTGACTTATGCGACAAGAACCGCACAGCTTTCGCACACGACAGGTTTTTGTCCTCCAGTCATAACGACCGTCGTAGGGTCTCAGATTACGCCAACGATTTGTGCAAGGAGCACTGCCTCCTCACAGGTCTCCTCACGAGCCTCCTCACCGACCTCTTCACGAGCCTTGTCGCAGACCTCGTCGCAGGCCTCCTCATGTATTTTGGCGTATGTTGATCTGTAAACACCTTTGACTGTGCAGATCCAGTTAGCTTATAAAGGCACGCTGCAGACCGACCACAATTACGGCTCTGGGCTCTACGATCACTGCGCAAGCTTGCTCCTGCAATGGACACCCCGCCTCAACCGTCACACCCTTGGGTCTATGCGGAAGTCTGACAGCTTCGGCCAATTGCGAATACTCAATGTTCGTCACCTTCTACAAACGCTTACTTCTCTATTCACCTGTAATTGGAACAAGCTGAAAGCAGACAGTCCTGTTGGAGGACCCTTGGGCTCGCACACGACTACTTTCTACGGCTGTGCATGCAACACTAGGGCCTGGGGTAGCATACCAACCTCATCCCTATTCATCTCGCAGCCCAACTATGGCGGCGCAGGCTATTGCGGAGGCCCAATATGCGTCCCATCTGCGAACAACAACGCGCTGGCCACGTGTCAATGTTCGGATTGGCCGGTCGATAACACCCTCGGGCCCTACACGAACAATCCCTGCGCGGGATATACGTATACCACTACGACCACCGGAACCTGCAGCTGGCAGTAGGTCTTCCCTGATGCCCCTTGTGACTATTATGCATGAGCTGCACAAATACGACGTTTTAGAGACTAATGCGGTTCTACTTCTAGACCCGTCCCAGGCATTGCTGGTGGCTCTACTTGTCTCTGCGCAGATCAAAAAGGATCCTCTATTCACCTGGTCACAGTACCTGCCACGTGTTCGGGACCGGTGCCGGTGTCGGCCGTTTTGACCGTCACATCGGCCTCATGATTGGACCGCGTGCGATGGTTCTAAGCGTGTTTGGAATTGTGTTCGGCGTGCAGAGTTTGGGTGGATATCGCCGTGAATGGTCTTTCAGATGGACAGGATATGGTTTAGGAACATGGCGTGACGAGGAAACTTGTAGCGCCAAAAAGCGATACTATGCGTTCTTAGCTTTGATCCTTCTATGAGGCTCCTTCTATGAATGTTCTGAGTATCTTACACCAAGGAAAACCAAGACGAAAGATCATGGTGCCAAGACGATCAGGTTACGCTCAACATCTTGTAAATGCGCTCCTTTTCTGGCCTCGTCTCAATCTATTCTAGAACTTCAACCATTCTACCTTGCCGTTCATGTCGCACTATAACCTCACGTTGCGTAGCTAGTGTACCCTCCCACTCTTCGCGTGTGAGTTGCTGGCACTCTGTCGGAAGACCGCGAACATCGAAGCGTGAGATCTAAGCATCAGAGACTTGGCTCTACCTCGACAAGCCATGGAACCCCAAGAGCCGGAGATTTGACTCTAGGCACGCGTCGACTGCTAGGAGAAATAAGTTGCAGCTGACATTGTCAAGCGATCCTACGACCTAGGGAAAGCGCCTGCATGTCAGCAATGAGGATATCGAGCGCACCAGAGCGCGTCGGCGAATCTGCTATCGATGGGATGTAAAAATCTTCGCAGAGATCATCAATGACCTAAATTCTAAGCTCGACCTTGTTGTATAAGAAAATGAAAAGGCTCCGCAGAACTGTCGATTAGGAAACAAATACTGTTGTAGTTCCCGTCGGCAGCAGTACGGGTTTGAAGTCCAGAATCGAAAGATGTACCAGGTATTACCAGACACGCCTCTCTTTCATAGAAACGTCGCAAATTATACTTTCAATAGGTACGACATCGCCCGAAAGAACGCGATTGCAAACTCGAATTCACACAAGCCAATATCCGACTAGAAATACTTCGTAGGCCTCGAATGCTCAGTGCCTTTTCACATGCAGTGTATTACGCTACTGGGCTACATAAAGAACATTTCATTGGCGCGATGCCCCACACTTGGTAAGGCATGTTACCATAAAGGAAAGAATATCAGGTGCTCGACCTCTCTTCATGAGGATCTAGACTCTTACCATCTTAGATGAATCGGTTCTGGTATTGGAAAATCTCATTTGTACAAAGATTGTAACCGTTGGAGGAGAAGTAAGATGATCCACAAATTCTTAGCCGAGTGAATCCTCGCAAGCTTGAGCCCATTGATAATCAACAATGAAGGGGCTGCAAACTGAACTTTTCGTAATTATCGAATTTATAGCCGTAATTACATGCATGATCGCGGATGAAGCCGCTGCTGTTACTAGATACCTCCGAATCTCACCCTTTGCTTCCCTCTCGAAGACTCCGAACTCCCCGTCGCTTACTCCACCCACTTCGGTCGCTTGCCTCTCCGCCTTCGCCGACAGGGTCTTGTCATCTTTCATAACTCTTTGTGGAAAGGACCATAGCCTGTCGTGGTCTATTTCCGTCGAGCCTCTTCGCTATCATGAACTCTGGTCGATCTTACGCTTGGTACCCTCTCTTGGGATTATTTTTATCTCTCCATGTCTTGCTGGGAGGTCTTTTGCAATAGCTAATGCCTCAGCCGCGGAACGTCGGTCAGATGGGTCCCACGTAGTCATTTTTCTGAGAAGGTTGTAGTATCCCAGAAACCTAGGCGCCTGAGCCACTTTTGCCCTAAATGCTTCATGGAATCGATTCAGTCTACCCTGCAGAACAAAGTTGGTAATTCCTGTCCCCGGCAGCTTCTGGCCCCTCGTCCAAACGTCATCAAAAATATTCCAATTCAGATCTTGGATCCTCAATACGCGGATTGCGCTCAGACTCAAACCCCATACGTCCACTGACCTTCCATATCTTTGCGGATTAGTGACAGAACCTATCTTCAGCTTGATGACTTCGGGCGCGAGATAGGGAATCGTTCCCTGCCCGTGGTCATCCGACGTTGTCTCTGTCGTAGCTGCGTCTAAGTCTAGGATGACTCCTCTGGGAGGGTCGAAAGAACGAACACCGAGGTTCGCCGGTTTGATATCTCGATGCATTATTCCTTTGGTGTCGTGCAGAAACGCTAGACCCTGCAGGTACTCGATAAGTAGAGTAATTTGAGCAGCGAGGCTTAAGCGGTGAGTATCCACAACACTGTCAAGTGTAGCGAAAGCCAGAGGACTGTACACGCAGTATACAGCTGGAAACATTGGCTCGAGGTTGCTGGATGAGTACAGGAGTTCCAGGATATTTGCCTTGCTTGGATGTTAGACCATCATCACTTGAACTATTTCTTTCCATTTGTACAAGGACTTACATGTTGACCAATGATCCTCATAATCTCGAGATGTTGACTGAGCTGCTGTCTATTTGGCTGTTTGAACCCTTTGACCGCAACAACGGAGCCATTTTGCTTCCACCCTGCGGTCACCTCACCAAAAGACCCCCCGGCAAAGGCTCCAGGAAGAATAGTGTATCCGTCAAAGTGCAGGTGAGCACCCGTCGAAGGAGCCGATAAAATGGGGTGAGCGTTCCACTGAAGGCCTCGATAATGAATTTTCATGAATGCAGGGAGGCTGCTCCGAAAATTGCCATTGTTAATTGCTTCTCCATGTGAATAGATATATGAGCATTGCCCGAATAGAACCTCGTGCCCGTGCTCGAGAACTTTGCAAGAGTTGCTGGTTCTATGGTCAATGTGTTTGAGTCCTGTTGACCCACCAACCTGCATGCTGTGGAGGGCTTCCAGCGTAGCCAGAGAAGACTCCTTGTGGATGAAAAGGCGCGCCTGAATTCCTCGAATGTGGTTGTGACTCCGATTTGAGTTGGGTGGGCCAATCACCGCGTCGATCCCTGATTTTTTATGTCCAGTCCCGATATACCATCCTTTGGAAGGATCTTTTGGAAGCATAGCTGTGCTGAATTTGAAGGCCCCGAAGTATTGAACTTGCTCCTTCTCCTCTTGGTCACCTTGATCTTCTGAATCAGAGACGCTTACAGATCTGACAGGCATCATGCCCTTCAGATGAATGAACATGCGCTCATGGAGCTGACTTTCTGGAATTTGTATCATTCTGTCCACAACTAGATGAAATGCATGACACGCCGAGTCGTTTATGGGTGTCAGCCAGCCAAAGACACTGTGCTTGTTATTATCTTGCTTCCAAGACCTCGGTATAGTTGACACGGTGTTCTCCTCAAAGGGGTTCACTAAAGCACCTGCAGAATCCATCATGAGGTCTCTTACCGTGAAGCGGAGTGTTTGGAGTGGCTCTGAGACAAAACCCTGAAGTGAGCAAGGGGGATCAAGCCTGAGTGAAGCTCACAAAAAGTCTCATCAAAACTAACCTCACGAATCGGTGGAGAGGCGTAATTCAGTAAGAGTAAGTATTATTCAATGAGGATTTCGTATTTTGTATTTTGAATTGGTAGTTTACGGGCCATTGGTGCATCGCAGACAGTTCGAGTTCAGCTCAAGTCGAGAAATTTACCGTTGAAGGGTGTTGCTGCAACAGGAACGATGCTGTGTTAAGGGATGTGTTAAGGTATGTGTGATGTGTTACGACTCACGGGGCTTGGCAGAGCATACTCGTAATCAGCCGCGCGATAGAGTAGGGAGAAACGCGCAATCACGTGATGATCGACGGCTTCTCCATTCACTTGACCGTCACTCTGCACTCTGCTTCCTTTCACATCTTCACCTTTGTTATTTCAATACTCACAGCCACCGTAGTGGAAGTAACAATCTTACGAATAATATGCTGCTCTTTGACGACTACGACGCCTCAAGAAGCGACGACACTGAGGCGGTGCAGCCTGAGGAGCCATTGTTCTCCGACGAGCTATTTGCGGATTTACATTACTCCCCACCTTCAACACCATCACAGCGACGGAAATTCCAGGAATATGCAAAGCTGTATCCCGAAAATGAGTTCTATCGCGCCCTCTACGAAGCCGATGTTCAAAAATGCAACAGATTACAGAAGGAGGCGGAAGCTCTCGGCTTTTCCTCGTGGGATGAGAAGGAGCGCCACCAGGATGGGGAGCAACGCGAATGGTTGGAAGATTACATCAAAGAACATGGTCATTCGCCTCCTCCTCCTATTTTGTCGGAGGAGCAAAAGGCTGCGTTGGAGTTGCAGTACCAGAGGACTGTAGAAGTGGAGCGTGTGCCCTGTAACTGCGAGGGTTCGCAACACTTTCCTACCCCTCTTTCAGCGGCTAACAATCATGATAGTACACTTTCATCCTGGATTCTGCCCGCAAAGGCTTCGAGACTACAAATCCCAGGGCGTCGATCCTGATGACTTCGCATTCCTCCAATCCCTACATCCTACCGATCTAAACATCTGCATCCACGAAGATGACCCTTCGAAGCGTATCCCCGATTGCTGGCTGGAACGTTTTTGGGACCTCCCGTCTCAGCATGGGATCTTGCGCTTGCCGCTATGGGCCAAAAGAGACGACATCGGCCAGCGCATAATCGACGATGAAGAGGTGGACCAGACTATATACCACGGAGATTACGACCAAAAGAGGCACGTTGCCCCACCCCCAAGAATAGTGTCCTTGTCACCGGAAATCAGTGAGGAGGAGGAGAAAGCCAAATCCTTGGAGGATTTTGAGCTTCATTGCAGGCGCGGCCGCAAAAGGAAACGGGAGAAGAGCACTGCTAGGCTCGATCTCGAAGAGGGATCTCCAAGAGGTTCTGCTGGTGTTGAGAATGACCCGGCTAGCCCTCTAGTAGAGCCTACCACGGACCAAAAAGTTTTCGCTAAAGATCCTCTCCACCAGCGAACCGGACGAGGCCGTAGCAGAACGGTCTCGGCTCTAGAGGTAGACAAGACCAAGCGGACCTTACGGTTACAAGTACCTGGAACGAAGAAGCGGTCTCGCAGCCTTGAATAAAGCGACTAGAGAAGCCTTTTTATCTCTCGGAACAAGAAATTGCGCCTAGGGCGTCCGGAATATTTGGCAATGGCCTCCGTGTCAGAGCTGCCTGCGTATCCGTACACTTGGACAGGGAAAGTTACTCCAAGCAGCTCTGGCGGACTGCGAACATTGGAGCAACACAGTGACCACCATAGCCTTTCTAAACGGCGCAACCAGACATACTTTTCTGACGTTCGCGCAGTCGCCTATCGGCAATCATGCAGCGTCGTGCATTTATCAGAGTGGTGGTACGCGGGGGCCACTTCCCGTTCCCTTGGTGTTCGGGCCTGCTAGGAGTGCACAAATTACTTGCGCTCTCAAGAATTCATGTTGCCAAATGGCTACGATGGAATGTTGAGTTGTTCACTATTGAATCCACCTATGTAGTGTAGAGGCGCGATTGTTGGGCAGGCCTTACCTTGGGCATCGGCGCTGAGAGCTTACACATAGTGTACTCAATCCTGACTGGACACATCTCTAACACCATTCATTCCACGTCGTCGTGAGACCACGCATGAATCCGATGAATACGTCGTTGACGTAGGCTGTCTAGTAGGAATGAGCGCGGCTCGGAAGCTTCGTAATGGCTATCACCGCTAGCTCTATAGCATCGCTCCTTCATTACTCTACCGTCAATAACCATGACAGTATTGAACGTTATGTGTTAGCTCCATGAGTTAGCAACATAAGTCACCCCTGACCAACAACCAACATTACGGTGCGCTTCGAGACTATGATAATAATGGTAAGCGCTTCTTAGGCAACCATTTGATACATTCTCCCCTGTTCTCGCTCGTCCTGCTTGTTTGTTCCTTGAGCAGATTCAATTTCGCTCGACTTGAGATATCGTGAACCCTACAACGACAGAGCCAGCAAGATGAGCATCTCGGAAGCCATCAGAAACATGCATGCTGCTGCTGCCATGGGCGTCAATAGCATCAGCGAAGACGACCGAAGAGAAGCGCTTAAAGCCTGCGAGGCATTGAGAGTCTCCCTCGAAAATCCCATGGAAATGGGGATAAGGATTTTGTTTTCGGTATTACTTCTTGCATTTCTGTCGCCGTTGCGGCTCCCGTCCCCCCGTCAGCATCTTTCGATTAACGATGCCTTTAGCCTCACCAAGCGACTACCCTTCGGCTGGGCGTTGACATGGGTCTTTTCGATGCCGCAGCCAGGGTATCTGGGGACGGAGGCGGAGGCGTGAGTATCGAACAGCTAGCGTCAGAAACAGGCGCTGATGAGCTTCTCGTCAGTAAGTAAACAACCTGCAGGCCGCGCCGGGATGAAACGGCACTGAGAATGTCTAAGCGCGCATAATGCGTGTACTCGCCGCTATGGGCATCTTCAAAGAAGTTGCGAGTGGCAAATTCCAATCAACAGCCTTCTCTAAATCTTACGTATCTCGCTCTCCACTGTCAGCAGGCATCATTCACGTGTATGTTTTGACAATCTTGGTGTGCTCGTAAAGCTACATGTCTAATTACTCAATCGCAGCACCAAGGACATGATCCCGCTCTCTCATCTGCCCGACTATTTCTCCGACCGCGGCTGGAAAAGCCCTGGAGACGCATACGACGGGCCTTTCCAATACGCCATAAGGACAGACTTGCATACATTTGACTATCTCGCCACCAAACCAAGGCTACAGCAGGCCTTCAACACAACGATGACACTAGGTCACCGGCGACGTGCAGCACCATGGTTTACGTACTTCCCCGTCAACGAAAAGTTGAGCAACACTTCGCCATCAGACGTTCTTCTTGTCGACGTCGGTGGCGGAGAAGGAGACGACTTGATTCGCTTTCAAGAAGGCTCATCCTGAGGTATCCGGCAGGCTGATACTTCAGGACTTACCCGCCGTAATCTCAAGCTCGGGTTCGCTCTCATCTTCTGGCATCGAGGCCGTACCCCACAATTTCTTCCACCCTCAGCCCATCAAGCATGCAAGCTGTTACTACCTCCGTACCGTATTACACGACTGGCCGGATCTCCAAGCGCTACAGATTCTGGGCCATGTTAAAAAAGCCATGGGGCCGGAAAGCCTACTGCTAATCGAGGAGAATGTGCTACCCGAGCAAGGCGTGCCGCTCGAATCAGGGTTTGCAGATCTGACCATGATGGTAAGTTTTGCATCGTTGGAGAGGAGTCTTGCACAGTGGGAGAGCCTGCTGAACAAGGCTGGGCTGAAGCTGGAGAAACTATGGAGGCCCGAGGGGCGTGAGGGTGGTGGTACGTCGGCTTTGCTTGAGGTTGTCAAGGATGTTAAAGATGCCTGACCCTCTATAATGTGCTGCTCTCCACTCTGTACGCCCTCTCAACTCTGCTGACGGAAACGTCCCGTATAATGTATATTTTCCTCTACACCCTCTCAAGTCTACTGACGGAAACGTCTTGTATAATATATATTCTCCTCTACGCCCTCTCAATTCTACTGACAGAAACGTCTTGTATGATACCTCACCATCTCCCCGCTCGCCGAATATCCCTGCACACTAGAATACACAACCGCAAAAACCCGCACGGGCAAGTATCGTGACGGTCCCATTCCCTGAGATGGATTTCATGAATATCTCGTTGTAGTGAATTGAATTTCGCTAGCAAAGGCCGTTCATTAGAATTAGAGGCTGCGAGATGACTTCGTGGAAGGTGTCTGCTTTATACCTCGACTCGAGACGGTCAAAAAATCCGTTTCTTCGATCACGCCGGGGTTGGAGACAGAGTTCGGCACGATAATGTCTTTGACTCGGGCGGTGTACTCAGGTGGTGAGGTGGAGGTTTTCCTGTAAGAACATTCGTCGGAAATAAAGAAGATAATGTAGATGATAGTGTCGTCGAGACTGCCAGCTAGAGCTGAGGTGAGTCTTATATTAGCCTTTGATCCTTGCCCAAGCAGTTGCAGGGGGAACTTACTGGGTGTATAGCCGCCCACGTCACTTCCATCGTACCCGCCGATTGTATTGTTTTGTATTACATAGACCCAGTCGCCCCGTTCCCGAGGCGATTTATGTATGGCACTGTAAGAATGCCGTCCAGTAACGGCGTCTAGGTCTTTAATGCTGACATGCGGATGTCGCTCTCGATGGCATTGTAGACGAGTACAGGATGCTTTCCTGCTGTGAATTCGTTCGGGAACAGAGCGTGATCGCGCCTTGGACTGTGGCGGTGTCGACGGACACAATGAAGAGCGCTGTGAGAGACTGTCAGTATGTATTGTAGCGTTTCAAAGGCGGAAAAGAACCAGATTTTTATTAATACAATTGGTGCGCAGGTTGTGATTGTAGACGGCGATGCTGTTGGGGCATTAGGGTGATTTGCTCAGAGGCGAGAGAGATTGCTTAGAGGAAGAAAAATGCATGAAGTTTTTATTGATTTGAATACTGAGTTGAGGCATTCGACAGTACCTCCTAAAGATACGGATGAGCTTGATGTGTATCGCTTCCCACAGTCATCCAAATCAACTTTATCGATCGCAGGGTCCCTGAGCCCTCAGACTACGGTAAAACGACGGACGATGCATCCCTTAACCTCTTGACTCACACTCAAAGCTCACAGACGAGATTTGCTCGCCACACGAGGACAACTTGTCTACGGCCTCTGGAGTTTCAGTGCGATCGCATTCAACACGGTCATCACTCGAAAATATTTGAGGTAACGTGGATCTTCCAAGCAAATGCGCTTCGATGATCTCTCTATTCTCCGTGTAAATTCAAGCTCATAGCACACCATCACTGCCTGAGGCTAGAATAGCATTTTAATTGTCGCCTTTCTCTCGATCACTGAGGGGGTTACTTGAAGCCCAGAATAGCTTAAGGTTTTTGGGGGCCAAGTTGGAAATACGGACCCTGAAATCGACCAACGGTGAGTTAGAGTGAGGGAAGGGGTACTATTTGGCGATTCTCACTGCTCAGAGCCTGTGTATCGAGTGAAGATATGTGCGCGCGCTCGTGGCTTTTAATTGCAGTGTTGCAATAACTGCTGTAAGTACTCCTTTTGATTCGTTGGGTTGTCCGATATTCGTATTCATATTCGTATAGAGACATTTTAGACGTGCTGATCTTGGCTACCCCCTACTTTAACTGAGTCAGCACGCTATGAATACGAAAGTAATCAGCCAATCGGTATCTCCATTTCGAGCAAACTATATAAACCCTTCCGAATTTCCCCTGACCATACAAAAACATTGTTTCCCCACGCTCTTCTGAAGTCTTTCATCTTCACATTCGTTCATTGAGAAATTTCATTCTTTTATTCATCAGTCACATCCATTTAACATCAACAATATGCTCTCATCCCGTCTCGCCGCGGCTACACTGTCCCTTCTCTACCCTCTCGCCGTCCAAGCCGTCAATGTCTCTTTCACCAACACCAACTACCCTATTCCCCCGGCAGCCCTGCCATATGGCCAAAGCTTCACCTTGACCTGGACGGGAGGACAGGACTCAGTAAATCTAGCAGACTTTCCTTTGTATTGGGACGGACTGACCAGCTTCTCTCTTTTCCAGGTGTTCATTGGGCTCGCGGAAGGACCACAAACCAATATCCATGAGGTCACTGGCTTGACATGTACGTTTTTCTTTCAACATTCCCAGATGGAGGTTTCCAAAACGTGCCACTAACCCTCGATCTCCCAGCCTCCTACATCAGCGGAAACTCCTTCACTTGGTCCCCTCCCAGTAGCCTTCCAACCGGCAGCTACGTCTTCACTATCACCGAAGCGGATAACTCGTAATCCCTCCCATCTCCTTCCTGTCTTAATCCCTTCCATTCTCTATTAATTTCTTCCCGGTGGACTCAAGTACTAACCCCACGCTCTTCCCACAACAGATTCGAGAACTATTCCCCGTACTTCTGCATCGGCTCCTGCAACCCCTCTCCCCTCTCCTCCTCCGCCTCCTCCTCCTCTTCACCCACTGCCTCTTCCTCGTCCTCCTTCTACACCCAAGCGGTCGGCGTACCTGTGACTAACTCTTACCCAACTCCCACTGGGTCTTCCGGTTCTTCTGGCTCTGGAAGTGGCAGTGGATCCGGCACGGACCCATACGCAGCAGCCGGAAACGGCAGCGTTGTCGCGTATACGGGTGGTAACACGGCGGGTAATGGGAGCGTGGTGGCGTTTACGGGTGGTGCGGCGGGGGTGAAGGTTGTTGGTGGGGTTGTTGTAGGTGCGGCGTTGGGGCTTGGGTCGTTGTTGTTATAGGTGACGGTGATGAAGGGAGAAACGACGCGAAGATAGAAGAAAAGATACAACATAATGAGAGCTGGGATTTGAGAAGAGGAGGACGGAGAGAACTAGGTAATCTCAGGAAGTGTTTTTTTTTTATATAACTTGGGAAAGGAAACCTTTGCGGTCTTATCGCTCGATATAAGAGGTGTTAATGTACGTATCGAGTGGTTCTTGAATTCTTAAGGAGGCTGCGACCCGTACTGCGATCTCGCTCTCATAGGAACGCTCGACTTCTGCGAATCTTCCCCATCCTAGGATGCGCTCCGTGAGCCGCCTACATTTCGATGCTTAGACTCTGCTCCGACCGTAGCTGGCTCTTTCCACAACTTGGCGTTGCTTACACCTTGAACGCTCACGTTTTGGCTGCTTGTGCTCTATCTAGTCATACGCTGACTGTGACTGTCAGTTTGTTCATACCTTCAATCGGGCCCTGAAAGGGCCTGAAATACACTGACAGACTCAGGTAACGAGACTTGAGTTGGATGTGCACTGTGCCGGTCTACAATGTACTCACCACCCGGCGAGGGTATTGTCGCGTTTGTCGAGGTCGCAGACAGAAGGAATCTGATCCCTCTATCTACGCTAAGCTGCTGTGCCATTTGCGGGGGCGGCCCCCACGTTTCAAAACATGTCTATAGTACCCGCACGCAAACCCTATCTTGTACTTTACTTCATGCCTCATGTTGGCCTCCCGACAATTCTGTCATCGTTAGGGAGCAGGAGGATGATGCCAAATTTACTCTGGAAGTCTGTTCATGATCTGAAAAGCCAGCACTGCTTTTCAGTAAAATCATCTCTTGATCGTTGTCGTTTGCTGTCGCACTCTTTTCTCAAAGCCTTGGTCTCTGGGTCGTGATCTAGTATCTCGGCGTCTTTCTGTAACATCCGATGCTTCATGGCGCGAGAGCTTCCCCTGTACCCAACAACCTTACTGACCTAGCACTAGGTTCTAGCAGTAATCGCTCATTTTACTAGGCCAGCATCAGGTAAAGGATGCTGTGCCTCATGAGATATGCGTGCAAAAACGTGTCAAGTCCTAGGCTTCCTTTGCGCACGTGACTTCTCGGCCGTCTCTGAAATACGTATGTATCGCAAACCTTCGGGTACCAGAACCAATCCATTTACGACTTTGATTTGGCCTATAACTAAGGTAGACTAAGACGTGCTACCTCGAGAGCGAACCTGGGGTCGAACACTTAATTCGGGTAATGCTGGCTCTACAAAATCTGCCTTGCCATTAAAGTATGTAAGTAAGTTTATGGCATAGATTCCAGATGTCATCGGGTCATCGGGTCATAGGACCACTTGGAGAACCTGAGACTGGGGCCCTGGGGCCGAACAGAGGCTGCTAGAGGAATCTGGACGCTTGCTTGAGTCTCCCACGTCCTCATATACTCTTCGGCGCCCCTCAGATAGAACTCGACTTTCGTTGGCTTTTACACACTATTGTCAATTGCTGAGACTTCAACCATTCTAGGAATTCCTGCACGGACTTAGACTGATGATGCATTCCACACTCAATTTACTTACATCTGTGTCACTAATTCTCAGTCTGAGTGGCACTGCCTTTACGGCTCCACGACCAAGGCCAGAGTCTCCAGGAGCAGACGGAACATGTAGTCCACCTGTGATCGCGGTATCGACCGCCACCAAGCTCAAGCAAGGGCCTTACCTTGTGGCCGGTGCAAGATCTGACGCCAACCCGAATGGAGGTAAGCAACTTAGCATTCACCTTGGATTGTGGACTGAGCGTAATTTATCCATAGGCGAGGCTTCGTTCACCAACCAGTATTCCATTTCAACCACCTACACAATTGGTGGTGCTTTCGACTTTTCTGTGTAAGCGAATAATTCCTGCACTGAAGCAAGGCAATATAAAAGACTTACCGGATCACCAGCGACGCGGAGAAGCTCGTTACGCTTGGCTTCGGTTTTACTCCGTCTTTCTCGATCAGTATCCAGATGGGTAAAGCTACCGCCGTAAACACAATTGTAAGTCGTTTGCCGAAAAAATCTCTCGTCCCCCCCGAGGCTCCAGGACCCCATATACGCACTTCAATATCTCAATCTCCCATCACAAAACCCACTCTCAAAGAAACCCATCAAAGCAACGAACAGCGCTAACTCCCTCGCTCTAGTGCCCCTCAAACACAGGCAGCGGCACCAACGACACGATCACCTGGGGCCTCCAATACTATCAATACAGCTACTCCCTCATCGGCAACAAGACGTACGGCGGCTACGATCCCCTCATGCGCGAGTGCGATGCCGACGAGATCGCTCACAGGAATGGAGGTACGTTTCCGTGGAGCGGTATCTTCCCAGCGAAGCAAACTGGTGCTTTGAATGATGCGCAGAATGAGATCGAGTTTCAGTGCTGCACTGATACGGAGAGCGACCCATGGCCTGGTAGCCCGGTTTGTCCGGCTGCTTCTTAGGGGAGTTGAAGGGAGCGAAGATGGAGTGAATACGTTGGTGAAAACTGCGCGAATGGGAGATGAAGGGATGGCGTTGGCGATTTGACTTTCTGGTTGATGGTGATTGTAGCAAGCGCTCTTAATCTGACGATGATCCATCACCGAACTCGCTCCTATGTAAAAGCTTCTAATGTTACTTGATCTGCCTACACATGCGCGGCAAGACCAGTCAGCCAGTGTCCCGAGACTTCGTCGATGCCTTCTACTCTTGCAGGACTCGAATAACAGATGAAAGAACAAATTGAAGAGATTGCCAGCCAAGTGATTCGGAAGTTGACTGGGTCACAGGTAGAAGACACTGAGTCATGGTTTGCCAAGAAGGCTAATCATCTACCGCATGGTCGCAACGTCACTCGAGCCAAAAGGTCCTGGCGGCTGCTCCGGCAGCCAGTCGCCCAATTCTAAAAAGTCATTCATAGCGATGGCAATTGTGATGGAGACGAGGGCCCGGAGAGGCTACACCTGGTTGTTAGTATTGTCTTAAACAATGCGCGCTAATCACACAAGTCTAGTCAAACGATGCTTTCAGAGGTTGTAGTATGCATGAGCGATGAATGTCCGCCTGGGCGATAGCGCCGCGGTGGAGGAATTTAAACTTGATGTCCGCGCCGTGGGAGAATAGACCTTTCACCGTGATTTTTGGGGTTCTTTGACACACTCTAAAGTACTTCTCAATACCAGAGAAGTCACGGGCGAGTCAGTTCAGGTCTTGGGTGCAAACGACGCTGAAGCTCACGCCAACGACGAGGGTTCGATCGCCGCTATTTTGGAAAGCTAGGCCAGAGTGTGTGCGCGAGAAGATAGAGGGTATCAACAAGCCCGTGGCTGAAGATAAGGGAACGATCATGGTCGACAAGACCAACACTCCGCTAAAGTTGGGCTGGGAGGAGTTGTTTGATGGGGTTTGAGCACTGCTTCATTTTGGACCGCAAAGGGTCACGCATTTTGAAAGTCTGGTGGTCTGTTGTGAGAGGCCCGCCTTACGATTCCCCCTTGAACCTACCGAGGCCTACGAGTAGCGTTCTCGCATGTCGCCTACAATATGCGACAAGCAGTGGCGATTTGCGCCTCGACACAAAAAGCATCACTGCGTGGACTTTGGTTCCTCTGATGAAATGAAAACGAACCAGATTCGCACAGGATGGGTGGAGTACCTTTGTTCAAGCCCTTGCGGGTGGCGAGAAAAACAAGCAGTATTCTGCAACTTCTGCTTCTTTGCTCCCAATTGATTTCAACTAGCCCAAGCCCATTGTCCGCTCACGGCACGAGGGCCACACTGCCACATCCGCTCCTGCCTTCAAAGTAAGCCAGTAGGGGAGTTTGGACTGCCTTAAGCTAATCGATAGCTCTCTCAGCTTCTCAGCGTTCACTGCTCCAACACCGCCTCAAGACTTCAGTACTGAGATCCACTACGATCCGAGTAAGAGATTGAACCCTCTGGGGATATATCTGTGCGCCATCGAATGCATGTATCAATTCGCCCAGGCTGGATGGACTTACAAGCTTACTGGGGGATATACTGTCTGGGCGGAGGGTCTCGACGTGCAACTCGATGTCGAAAGTTCGTCCGGCTCACATGGTTCCCTTGGATTGGAAACTAGTCATATCGCCTTTGGAATTTTGAACACCATGGTAGATGTTGCTGCTACGTCTCGCTTTTGCGAGGTACTCACCACGATCTCGCTGCATAGGAGGCAACTTGGCATATTTGTCATTGAGAAGAGAAGACCGAGGACGTTGGGCAATGGAAAAGCCAATATCACGATCTCGTCGCCCCCAGCTGTATCTTCACAAAGTAATGCTGTGACATACCCCACGGGTCAGTTTAAAGATTCAGAGGATCCGGAGTTCTCAATTTCCTATACTTACACCGGCGCCCGTATCAACAGTAAGGGTGTATTCTTGGCGATTCTCGATGCACTTGCTACTTCCGCGCAGTTTGCTCGGGGCATGTCGTTTGATTCTCTTGACGCGGCCAGCGCGGGAGGTGATTGCGTTATCAAAATTGTGGGAAACGATGGGCCGTATAAGGTGAATTATAGCTTTGTCGCAAAGGCGCTCAGGATCCTGATTGCGGATATCATCGTCCCGCTGAACAAATTTGAGGAGATGAAATTCGAATTGGAGTGGGAGGCTACTGTGATGGCGGAGGCGTCGATTAGGTTGGCGAACCGGGGGACAGTCGCGCGGTAGAGACAGGGGAAGAAATCTTCTCGGGGGTTACTTCTGGATGTGATGCTCGTGCTAGTGCACTGCTGTTGAACTATTGATTATCAATGGTTGCTTTTCAAAAAGGTATCACCTTGTGAGGTAGTAAGTCACACCCTACCCCGGAACTACCCGGATAGCGCACCCCCCGGGGTAGGGTGTGACTTACTACCTCACAAGGTGATATCAAGCATAATAGAACTATGAGATCAGACGAGAACGATAAAATTACTCGAGGTTTTCATAACGTTTTATTTATTCTCAATGCGAATTAATTAATCGTCAAATTCGTATATACAATAATAGACTCTGTTATAATTATTTATCTATAACGAGTATAGTATAATGGACGAATATAATACAATATATATATTTTTTACGCTTTAAGACAAGAGAATTCGCCAAAAGAAATGCATAGAGAACCTTAAAACTTCTTAAGTTCTATAGTGAAGCCGGTAATTGCCCTGGTGGGACTGACGAATTTTCGGATTTCTTCTCAGTATATAGAACTAGAGAGTCGCCATCTCGCAGCGACATTATTCAATACTTATCGCTCATGAATCGAATCCTCCCTTCCTCCGAGGGGGCCCTTCAATGCTCTTACTTGGGTTCAGACAAGTCCGTACGGGGCCCGGGCAGGTAGTTGCGGGGCCCGGGGTGCCCGGAAGTGAACCCCGGAAGCAGACTCTATGGGCCCCGGGTAGCGCAGAGTGGTCAATAACTTTCGGTCAATACCAATTTAGCCAAATCCCAACCGATTTTCACAATTCTTGAATATAGCAACACAATAGACTTTCAATTTCGAACTTTTTAATTTTAATCATCTCAATTACGTAAGCGGGAGAAAAGAACCCCAAAAAAGATTGAATTGGTGCAGGGGGGTAAGTCACGTGGTGGAACACTCTTAACGGGTACCTGAAGTTAAATGTCTTTCAATATTATTGCAATTTTTCTCCATATATTCTCTTATCATCAACGACACTCTTCCCACTTTCCTCATCATCAAAAATACGCATCTCACTTCTCTGCTTGTTAACGGCACTATTCTCACTAAACCCATCAATCACGCAATATACTCTATAGTCAACTACACAGGCTAGATATCTCGTCTTGCATTCAACATGGCTGCTTCTGCATCTTCTGGTGTTGCACTCCAAAGGGAACCCGTTACCCGGTTCCTTGTTGTCTGCGGTGCCCATGAGGCCAAAGACACTTGGCTTTTTGGAAACTTCCTTGGGTTTTGTCGAGCGTTGATGAGCCTAGGGGTCCACGAGACTTTCTGGAATCGTTTTCCTGTAGGAAAATACTTTGATGAAGGCTACTACGATAATATCAAGTTCGGGCGGCAAGGCTCCGGCTGGACCCCTGTACAAGTTTACAGCAAGCATAATTGGACAAATCGGCAGAAGTTCTGGAAACATTTCTCCTCTGATGAAAAGGATACTCTTGTCGTGCAGGTCTTGTCGCACATAGACGAAATGACACGAGAGCTTATTGCCGGTGATATCTTCAATCTTGTATTGATTGGCCATGGCGCCAAAACAGGCATCATGCTCGGAGACAACAAGCTCCTTACGACTGATCTCGCAATGGCGTTAGAAAACTTCAAAGTCAATGTTCGTGTCAACGTGGTGATGCAATCCTGCTATTCAGGAGCTTTCGCGGACAAGATCCAAGCTCACAGTCAGCCTGAGCGCTTTGTACATACCTTGGCCCAGGCCGGCCAACCCTCCTACGCTGACAGTCGCTCTCCTAGCGGTCGATTCCGGAATTCTCAATTCAGTGGAGCATTCTCGAGAAGTCTTGGTTTTGATCACGATCCAAGTACTAGAGATACCTGGTCACCAGCCGCTCACATCGCTTTTGCGGCAAGAGAAGGAAAAACAACTGGTCCCGTGCCGGCAAACCCTCAAGCTCATCAATCCGCAAACATCGGACTGATCTCGCGATTCATTGATGTCCTGTTTACCGACTACGTTGATCTGACCTTCTCCCAGGCTAACCAGACAGCGCGCCGAGTCATAACCCCAACCAACCCCGCGCTTCCACCACCAACCAATACGAATATGACCGCTGAAAATCTGCAAGTTACAGAGGGAGTCCTTGAGAGCGAATTCTCGCTAATTAACACCGATGTTCCTTTTCCAGACGATCTTCGTGTTGTTAGTGAGTTCTATGGTACCTTGCATTTCAAAAAGACTCACAAGATGGTTGGGTCTGATCTGTCCAAATACGTTAAGATGGTAGCAGCTCAGTTGGTGGGTCTGAGGTGGCGTTTTCGTGTTCAAGAATTCTTCTTGTTCACCATGGAGGCTCTGGCGAACAAAGACTTAATCAAGCTAGGGAATCCGCACTCGCCCATCATTTGGAACGAGACCTCGGAAGCGGTTGAAGGGGTGGCTCTACTTCTGGAAAGTTTCAAATTGGTCCAGCAATGCGTTTCTACGGGGGAACCGGGTCTTGAAGGGTCCTTCCGCGCTCCTGTGAGGTGGCTCACGGTTCTGCTTGTTCGCTGTGGGACGGATATCCAGAAGACCTTCGAGTTTCTCATGACAACACGGATCTTGGGGGAACTCGACGAAGTCCATTTCGAGAGCATTGAACGACTGATCCTGAATTACGGTGACCATAAGGTTCCAGAGAAACAGCCAGCGGGACCATTGAAAGAGGTTCCCACGTATGGATTCTGGCTCCCGGGGCAAGACTTTGACGATCTGGGTGGGTTTTCGAGGAACTGGAATAAACGTTATTCCAAGATCAGGTGGGCATATGAGGCTTGCTTTGGTATGGGTTCATGGGGCGAGTGTTCTGACATTAAGTCGAGCATTGATAGCTTAACTTAGTATAGTGGAATTAGAGCCACCTATCAAAAGAGTGTTCCTGGCCTAACTCTATATTAGTTACTACCTACTACAGCGATTTCAAGTTTAATGTCTTTGATCCTAACCCCAATGGGGTCAATCTTGTGAATGGAGTTAGCGAAGCCTTTTAGCGCAGTGGCTGTAGGGAGAAAAGGAGTGGGATGCTGCACGCTCCAGTCACCAAGGCTCTCGATAGTCCGACTAGTCCGTTCAAACGCCCAGACTAGTCTAAAATGAAGCTATACAGACAGTCCACAGTCCGCCCAAATAGTCAGACGGTCGGATTGCTTTAGACTAGTCTGACGAACTAGTTCATCGCTATTCTCAAGTCATCCAAAGTCTTTTTAGCATCTTTCTTCATAGTATTAATGATAACGTGTAGATCTTGCTCCGTAAATATGCTCCGAGTCAGTCGAAATCATAATTTTAAACACTTCAATAACTCAATGATAATACTCTACAGACTTATGTTTTGTTCTGACATGAAGTGATAGTAGTAGTGAGAGTCTCTGATAGCTCAGATTCGTTGTCGCTGAGTGTCATAATGATATTGTTATCGAATAATAATGCTACGTTTTAATGTGAGATATTTTCTTCTCTGCTCGCTACTAAAAATAGATGAATTGCTACTAAAAATACGCAGAATATACTCAGATTGTTGTATTCACTACAAAATCGACTATCAACGAAAAATTCAGTACATCTTCAGACTATTAGTGGACTAGTTCGTCCAAACAGCTGGACTAGTCTATACACAGTCTGTCCAAATGTCAGACCGTCCATGGACTACCAGTCTGTAGACTAGTCCACACTAATAGTCCAGAAAGGGGGGGCGGACTATCGAGAGCCTTGTCAGTCACCAGCGCAGTAGCGCAGTGGGAATACATCATTATGCAGAATTCTACCCCACTTTGATCTTACTCATTGAATCCTATCCTCGGAAAACACTACGCATAAAATACCTCAAAAACATGCCGTCGAGCGGTAAGTGGACCGCAAAACGCAATATATATGAACAAGCGACTCAATGAGCTAGAAGTACAGCTTTCATACATAGCTTTCAAAAACCTGCAAGATTTCTTTGAGATGAGGCTCTCAGATGGCAAAAGCTCCGTCGCTGCCTTCTGGCGCATCAGGAACTCGGGCCCGAGAAGAAGAAAACCTCCGTACAGTTAAGTACAATCGTAGAAGCCCCGTGAAAACATTCATCTAGTATCTTTCATAGTTAGATTTAGTCTCAGCTGTTCTTTCGTTCACTCTTGCTAGAGATAAGCGGCATAAAGCTGGCTAAAATGATAATGATTTGCCCCTTTGGTTCAAATATATCATGTTGGTGGTCCCCCGATCTTTATCGAAGTCAATCTACTGCCCTGTCTACGCTCTCCTTTTTTAACCCTCCGTACGGATCAGCTGAAACGCAGATCCTGGTCTTGCGATGTCAACAGGCTTATATCCGTTTTGCATGACCGCGCAGTGCGCTCGCAATCCTTGAAAAGATCACCTGAGACAGTGACGCCTTCCTCAACTCCTCAACTCCGGTAATGATGCAACACTCTGTTCGCACCCTCAGAATTGAAAAAGTCCGTGGTGTCTGCATCAGACCATCAGTCTTGCTCTTCCGCTCCAGTGTCCTTTGTGCTTTGAAAGTACTCGGCGCAGCTAAAGTGGTCAGCCGTTGCACACGTGTCTCCGTCATGGGGATGCAACCTCTGATCCCACGTTCCGCGATCTTTATGCAACAACGGGAGGAGCGTTCTTGCCAAGCGCTCCATTCAACGATAAGAAAAGGACACTGGACAGATGATTTGTTCCCACTCGCGAGATGTCAGACTTTGCATCAAAATTTATGATGGGTGTCTCTTTGCTGTGCCGTTCGTTCGCCGTTCTTGAAATGTTCACTTCGGCCGATGCTGTAAGATCATATCGGCGATGATGCCACTTTTAGAACCTAGTGTTTCAAAACTAGATTGTTCTGGTGCCTGTGCGTCTCAATTACTTTTGTGAGAGCTCCGGGTCGCTTCAGATTGATCAACACGCAGATCCGGAGATCCCACTCCCCACTCAGCTCGGAGTCAGCCTCGTGCAGGAACGTGGTAGAGTTAAAAAACACCCGGTCCCTGCATGAGCATGGGTACAGAAAAGGCGTAGAATAGCCGGCTAGTCTTCTGACTGACAGCCCCTAGCGCTCAAGAGAGGTAGATTGAGAGCGAGATGTGCCTGATGTGAGACGGGCTTGCAAAGCGGGTTTAGTCTGGCAGCCAATAGGGTTAGCACGGATGCGGATGGGTGGGAACACCCATGAGGCTGCGTGCAGATGCATGTAACGGATACTAGTCCTATGCTACTGCGTCCTCGTAGCTTTAAGGTTGAAGTAGCTTAGTGCAACTCGTTGACGCAAAACATCTATCTCTTACCTTCCCCGTCGTCATCTTCGTAAAGTTGTTGGTTCCTTCTTGACCAACTCGACGTTCCAAAACTTCTCTATTGCGACATCAATTTTGTCTCACTCTGTCAATCTTAGCCTCCTTAAACATATCCGGTCCCCAAATGTCTAAGCTGAACGGCTCCACTTCCTTGAAGGCTGACTGTAATGGACAAATTCTCAGCGCGTCAGTGACGCTGCTTGTTCTTCCAACGGTATTCGTAACGTTGCGCCTCGTGTCGCGATTGATGTCTGGAGCTGGTCTTTGGGTACAGTTTCATTTTGTTCCAATACTTGATGATTGGGCTTGATTTTGACTAACCGTTGCCAGTGGGATGACTGGACTATAGTACTGGGTATGGTAAGTAAATGAACTTGACCAAGGAACGGAATTTATCTTCGATCCTGGGGAGGACTTACAAAGATTGTGGTACAGATCTTATCGTGGGGTCCCAACATCAACAATATTCTAGGTGTGAATAGATTGTCAGCTTGATTAGTTTCATCTCTAAAATTGCTCATAGGTTCTCACGACTCGCTTGGGCATCATCAAGATTTACCATCGCTCACAGTGGGAATCCTTTTCATGAAACACCTCTATGCCTTCGAGATTCTATATTCGCTTGGCATAACTTGTGTGAAGTTATCAGTGTAAGCTTTAGTGCACTCTGATTCTAGGGGCGCAGACCTGACATTCTTCCATTCGGGCTAGGATACTTTTCCAATATCGAATATTTCCTGTCCGTCTATTTCGTCGCGTCCTTAGTGTAGTGGCCGCCTTCGTCATCGCATTCGAAGTCGCTTCTACCATCGTTTTTGTGTTCGAATGCGTGCCAGTTCAAGATTTTTGGACCGCCATAGACGGTTTCTGGTCTCGAACAAGTCGTTGCATCGAACTTGTCAACTGGTTACTAATCAATGGATCCGTGAACACCATGACGGATTTCATACTTTTGTTGTTTGTAAGTCATCGATGCTTAAAACATCACTGGCTGCCCTAATACAAAGTTTAGCCTTTACCAATACTTTGGCGCCTCAAAGCCAGCAAGTTACATAGATGTATTTTGACTGGTATTTTCGTTACTGGCTTAATGTAAGCATTGGTAGTGAGCATACATCGTTGCTTCGGTTAACTGGAAGCCTTTTCGCAGCGTCACTGCCGTAAGTATGGTGAGACTTATAGTTATCGCTCGATGGGATCAACATGACCCAGACTACACCTGTGAGTGACTCCCTTTAAAGGTCAAGTCTGTTAAGTCTAAACCATAGGTCCTAATGACTTTGTTTTTTAGACTATTTCGTCCCAACCTCCATTTGGACCGCCGCCGAGACGTCAATAGCCGTAGCATCGGCTTGTCTCCCTTCTCTTCGTCCTCTGTTTGTGCGCGTCGCTCGGGGTGGTGCTTCGAGACCGAAACGGCATGGCTATTTTACTTCTTTCGGCCATCTGTCATTGATATGGCGCGGGGATAGCCAAGCGAGGGATCGAAACTTCAGCAGGATCGCCGATAGAGGGGTCGGCACGTCCGGCTCGTGGACTAACAATGTGGCTGTGTACGGAGGGAAAGCAGTACGGGAGACTGAAGAGGATACATTGGAGCTTGGTGGTCCTCGGGAAGAGGATACAGAGACGCCGACAAATCGTATTAGGGCGCAGACGACGGTTGTGCTTACCGTCAGCGACAGGGTTGATTGGAGAGACGATCTGTTTTGATCGCACGTATAATTCTCGTTGTGTTCAACAAGATCTGGGTTCAACGTATGAAATGAGGCCAGAATGAAATCCACAAAGTTGTACCATATCTCTATTTGTCTCACACAATCAGCCCATCACGGATAACAAAGGCTATCAGACTTCTTCTGAGGTCGCGGACCAGGTCGAGAGCGGTCGACTTTTATCGGCCTAGAGTAGAACTCAATACCTTCAGTTCGAGGCTGTGTTGAACCAATGAAAAGCCAACGGGCACAGAAGGATTTTGACCAGTCTAGACTCGAACGATCTATGCTTCTACCTCTTCCAAAGGAGACAACCTCTCCTTCGAATACGTTCGTCTGAGTCTCTTCAAAGTCGTCTTCCACTTGCGCGCTAGGAAAGACTTTTGTGCTCAATAAATCACGCGCTTGACAAGATCTGTAAGGATATGTAGTCGCAGGAATGTGCTCATGAAAATAGAAACTGCTATCGACAGTGGCTTCTTGTCCGTTCGATCATCTGGGCCTTTGAAGCGATCCACAGGCAGTCCCTTGTTACTGCTATAATACCAACTCTTCAAGGACTCTTGCTAATAAGTTCAACTTGCTCATTGCAGAGAAAGGAAGAGGGGCACAGCAAGCTCATATTTTAAAATGACACAAGAAAGAAAAGATGCGGAATCTCGTTCACGGCAATTTCATCAGCCAAACCACCACCAGAATCGGTGTTCATGGCGAGAGCGGTATAGAAGGTTATTCTGCGCGTACATCAGTGCCTCTCCCCGCCACCTTACTTCACCGACCTAAACAGTCAGTCCTCACGGCAAACCCACCACACCAACCCAATAACTCGCGCTCTTCTTCCTACCTTAGCCTGCCGACCTAGCGATGAAGCGAACCGAGTCATACGTAGCCCAAAAAGGAAAGATACAACGACGGTGCTGTAACGTACTATTTCAACGATAGTGGTGTTAGCTAATTGTTGAAGTACATACGGAGATCGACTCGAAGAAAATGATTAATCGCTCCAGTGGGACTGGGGTTAGTCGGTCGCATGGCATAGTGTGACATGGTAATATCGCTTAGCAAGCGATATTGCAGTACATTCATAGAGACGCGATTCGTGTCAAGGACGCGATATTCAGGAGATTGCAGACTAACTGGGAGCTCTATTTATATGGGCTGCCCATCAGTGTTGGGCTCCTCATTCGATTCCATCTCTTTCAGAGCCATAGCATTCTTTCCCACCTGTCCACCACTTCGTTAAAACCTACCAAATCGTTAGCCCAATTGCCCACATTCCATTCAACTACTTCGTCAAATTCACTACATCGTTAGCCCACAGCTCACTTCATTAGCCCATACATACCTTACTATTCAAAACAACCTCCCACCATCAACATGATCAGCACTCGCATCTCTAAAACCGCTATTGCCCCCGCTAGTGCCCCTGCTGCACTCTCAAAGCCGTCCAAACCCTTCAAAGGACGCTCATCGTCTAGAAAAGCCTTATTCAAGAAGGCTGCACCGGCCAAGAAAGGGGCTAAGACCACCGCCGCCACTCCTCATGATATCATGAAGAAAACTAACAAGGCTTTCCGCAGCAAGAAGAGCCGTTTTGTCCCTGAGACATCGTCCCGAGCTGATACTCCTTCAGCGATGTCAGTGACGTCGAATAACGAATCTGAGACCTCCATGGAGGAAGAATCACCACCTCCTCTCTCTCGTAGAGCCCTAAAAATGCAAATAGCGCAACTCAGAAGACAAATCCATAAACCTCGTCGATCTCGCAAATCGGAGTCTCGCTCTCGTTCTCGCAGCTACCGCGATCGCTACGAATTATCGTCTGATCCAGAGGAGAGACAGGGCGAAAGAGTGTCTTTCGTACACAATAAAGATAATAAATTCTTTCTTAAACTTCATGAACGCTACCGAGCGATGAGCATTAAGTACTTCAAATAAATCTTCTTCGGGATCTTTCTACCCAAGAATCTGCTCATGTTAGCCAGCAGCTGTGTTAATTGAATATCGGATATCAAAGAAAAGGATAAGAAGAAAGAAGATGAGATTTCAGAGATCGTCGATCTCAATCAACTACTTCGCAGCACGTTCTCACGTCGCTCTGAAACTTCATAAGACTCTCATCGATTATCGCATCCGTCTATCGGATTTCTCAGTTCATTATCGCTTTGACTCGATCAAGACGTATCATTACTCATTTATGATCGCACGTCTGCTCAACGAACAAGACGACCTCCTCGCCTAAATCATCGAGAATTCTATATGCTTCAACTATCTCGTTCGAAAGAACCTTCCAACAGAAGATAACAAGCAGAGCTTCGAAGACCCAGCCCAAAAATCCTTCTCTTCTTCAGAGGCGTTACAAACATATAATCATTTCAACGCGGAACGATGCGTGCGAGATCACTGCAAATACAATCACGTCTGCTTCAATTATCAGCAAGAACACGCAGCAATCAATTGCTCAAAGACTCACACGACTACCAACGCCAATACCATACCGCTTGACAACCGAGTCAGCAAGGACTGACTCTCAGAGATCCCGCCAGTGCCGTCTACACTCAGATTCGTGTTCGAAGACCTTCCATACACATTATTCGACCCTGCAGACGATGACTTGTCACGGTCTGACTTATTGTTGATAGAAGAATAAGAGTTTTGGCTGAAGAATCACCCTGACAGAATGTTTGTTCAGACGCTAACGACTATTCTTCGAAAGGGCGCCAAAATCGGATATCGAGACTCAACTACCCTCGGTCACCGCAGAAAAAACCACTTGTCAGCCCTCGAATCACCCGATATCCTGATTGCAAACCTTCAAAAGCAGCTGCAGCATAACCGCTTGATTCAGGTGGACCCTGACAGCGAGCCTCAGCTCGTCATCTCGCCATTGAAGCTGATTCCAAAGCACGACGGCGGTTGGAGAAGAATTCACGACTTATTCTTCTTCTATGGCAACTCGGTCAATGACCACATACCACAAGAGTGAGACACTTTGAAATACGTCACATTCGACGAGGCAATAGACGCCCTGCTGCTCAGAGACCGCGGGGTCGTCTTCGTCAAACGAGATCTCAAGGATACATTCCGACACATCCCAGTGACTCTATCAGATCGATGACTGCTGGGATTTCTATGTGATAATCGCTATTGACTAGAATAATTTCTATCATTCGACCTTTGAACATCATCCTTCCTCTTTGACCTGTTCGCCAAGACGATCAATTGGATCTTAGTGACGGTCCTACATTAAACCGTAGTTCTTCATTATCTGAACGACTTCTTCGCTATCCTCGCCTCCGAAGCTGATGCAGAGCAATATAATCGTCAGTTCGACCAGTTATGCAGCGATCTGAATCTAAATGTCAATCATACGAAAGACTTTCTCGGAACAATTGCAGATTTTCTGGACATTGAGCTTGACAGTATTCGCATGCAGGCGAGACTCCCTCCTGACAAGCTCGCACGCGCGAGAAACTCGGTGGAGGATCTCCTAAAACGAGCGACAATCCCACATCGCGAGCTCGATTCAGCGGTAGAATTCCTGTCATTTGCAACCAAAATCGTCATTCCCGGAAGAGCGTTCCTAAGGCGACTTTTTGACGCGTTAGGAAGACCGATAACAATAGTACGAATCACCACTGACATGAGGGTCGATCTACTATGATGAAAGGACTTTCTAAAGAACTGAGACGACCTGCAGCTACTACGTCACGTCGTCGATCGACAGTCTCAGTACATTTAGACTGACGCCTTCGGGAGACTTGACATGGAAGACTACTTTTTGAACCACCTCACCTTATTATATACCGTCAGCGAAACATTCAGCACTCGTGTGACCAGACGGCATTATCGGAAGGATATACAATTCAAAGAAATGAAGGCAGTTCTATATGCCATCCGCCTATGACTGAACAGGCTCAGAAACACACAGCTGACCCTCTACTGCGACAATGATGCCTGTGTACATGGACTACAGAAGTCTTCCATTCGAGGACCGGCTATGACGTCATTGCGGAAGATCGCCATGCTACTGACGAAGAATAATATCCTTATAATATCCATTTGAATTCCTACAAAGACTAATCAGCTAGCCGATGATTTATCGCGTTTTCGCTATCGAAAAATAGCTGACAAATATCCACAGCTGAGACATTTGATCACCACTCCGCCCCGCTAAGGCGCGATCCACCAAATTCTTGATACCATCAGACCTCGCTGCCTCGGAAGATCGCTCGTCTTCTCTACTGAGACCTTACTCCCAAAACCCGCTTCACATATGAGACTCCCTACCGATCCTACAGCACTCACTATACATTATATAGATTCAATCCATCATTTTCAGTCACAGTCGACTCACTGGCCAGCTGGATTTCCCAACTAAGCGTCCAAAGACTGAAGTATAAGTCCATCAAGTCTTATCTCACTGTCAAGGAACGAGGCTAGGCTAGGACTACCACTTGGTATACTTGGTCTGGTAGGGTCAGGTCTATTTACAAGACGAAAAACGAAGAAGGAAAACAGGAAGTGGGCGACCAGCGCCCCTATATGAGAACAGATGACACGCTAGACTAGCTTATCGCATCTATCGCATAGATGCTCGCATCCAACTGTTGGAATGAGGTCCTAGCGACCCTTGGCTGACTGGGCTAGATCGGGGCTAGGGTAGGGCTGACTTTACACCGTGACACTCACCGACATCAGATCCGCTCATGTTGACATAGATTTCGAGGATCTCACAGTATTCGAAAGTTCTCTGCTGCAGAGGATCATCGCCGGGAGTCGACGACTACGGGGTGAGACAAATACAAAAGAACGACGGTCGATTATCAAAGACGTTCTACTCCAGCTACTGTCACACTTCGATCGTCACATCAGACATGAAGTCATCATGCAGACGATCTTTTGTCTCGCCTTCGCGATCTTTCTACGGATAGACGAGTTTACGTACTCAGCCAAGGACATGAAGAATAAGGAGTTCGGTCAATGATTTCTCACACGTCGCTCGGTGAGGCTATACGAGAATCACCTCGAACTCACACTATCAGTCTCCAAAATCGATTCTTTCAGAAAGAGTATTACACTTACAGTGTCCGATACAAACGACGAGGTATACGCCGTCCGCGCATTAAGATATCTATTTCAGCAATATTCTTCACCCCCAGAAATATCATTATTCAACATCTCGTCAGGCAAGACCTTTTCTAGAGATCTGATCACGAAGAATCTTCGGCTAGCGTTGCATTTCAATGATTTCGAAGGTCACTATTCGAGACACTCGTTTCGCCGCGGTGCAGCCACATCAGCCCGCCATGCGAACCTCAGCGAGGATGAGATTATGCTACTAGAAAGATGGAAATCGGACTCCTATCGCCTATACATTGTCATACATCCCACTCATATTCTCGCCGCATCGCGTCGTCAGCAACACATTCAGATGTGAAAAGAAGAAGAATTCTAATATCCACACACGTCTGCACAAGCATCTTCCGTCCCAATCAGTGCTAATTGTTACGAGTGTGCCTAGCACCCAGGGCAGTACTACTCTGGAACAACGTTATTCCGGCCTTGGCATGCCTCCCTCATATTCTATGTACAATAGTCTTCTCTCTTTAGACTTAATTTATTCGTTACATACCACTATTGATTTATTCTAGTTGCAGTCCTAACATTAAATTAAGTCTCACCCCCTCATTACGCTCGAAAGGACGATCGAGCTGAAAGAATTCGTCCACGGTGAAGCCGACGTTCCCGAAAGGCAGAAGAAGTCACCACTCCGGGGCACCTCCCTCACACGGATGTGTCATCAGCAGGCCTAAGTCATACGGAACCACTGATAGGCTCGTTAGCAGGCGAGATCAAAGAAGCTGCAGTCGAACGGCCGAAATAACCCTCCCTTCGATCTCAAACCCGTTCAAATCCGCCAATCCCGTGTTGTCCGCTTAGCCGGCTGTGAAGCCCCCACAACACTGTTCAGCACTAAGTCAAAATTTCCTACTGCAGGCTGCCGAAAGTCCTCACTCAGTATAGCGCCCTTCGAACCAGCCCATTTGGTGTTGTGGCTATCCGGGGCGTCACTGCGCGAATTTTTGTGTGCGTCCTCGACCTATCAATTTTGTTCCGATCGGCCCGGACAATCGCCAAAAAAGTGGTCCTGTCCATAACATCAGAGAGAGTTCGCAACTCCTCCTAACATCGGATCATATTTTCTCAACACTCACTCTTCTTACTCGCTACCAACACCACTCCTAGCCCCCTACGATGCCACGAGACCTCAATCAAGGTGCTGGAGGACCCTCNTTAGACTTAATTTATTCGTTACATACCACTATTGATTTATTCTAGTTGCAGTCCTAACATTAAATTAAGTCTCACCCCCTCATTACGCTCGAAAGGACGATCGAGCTGAAAGAATTCGTCCACGGTGAAGCCGACGTTCCCGAAAGGCAGAAGAAGTCACCACTCCGGGGCACCTCCCTCACACGGATGTGTCATCAGCAGGCCTAAGTCATACGGAACCACTGATAGGCTCGTTAGCAGGCGAGATCAAAGAAGCTGCAGTCGAACGGCCGAAAGAACCCTCCCTTCGATCTCAAACCCGTTCAAATCCGCCAATCCCGTGTTGTCCGCTTAGCCGGCTGTGAAGCCCCCACAACACTGTTCAGCACTAAGTCAAAATTTCCTACTGCAGGCTGCCGAAAGTCCTCACTCAGTATAGCGCCCTTCGAACCAGCCCATTTGGTGTTGTGGCTATCCGGGGCGTCACTGCGCGAATTTTTGTGTGCGTCCTCGACCTATCAATTTTGTTCCGATCGGCCCGGACCATCGCCAAAAAAGTGGTCCTGTCCGTAACTTCAGAGAGAGTTCGCAACTCCTCCTAACATCGGATCATATTTTCTCAACACTCACTCTTCTTACTCGCTACCAACACCCCTCCTAGCCCCATACGATGCCACGAGACCTCAATCAAGGTGCTGGAGGACCCTCGCCGTCACCAGGTCACGTCGCGTACCCTAAGCTCCCGCAGCGTCTTGAAGAGCATCTTGCTAACACTCTCAACCGGCGCGTGTCCCTGCCTAGCAGAAGCGCCTCCCGAATCACTGAAGATGCTGTCTCAATTCATAACGTCGTCACTCGAGATCAGCTGCAGCATCTAGCAGAAACGAACCCTGAGGAGTTCCTGGCTGGGTTGAATGAACTAAGGGAACAGAGGGACCTCGGTGTTGAAGCCACTCAGTTGTACGACGACATGCTAGATAAGAATCCGGGCTACAAAGATCGGTATGAGGCCGAGAAGAGAAAGAAGAACGAGGCCCGTGAAGCCCTTCAAGCATCGCAGGATGAGGCCGTTCAATTGAAGTCACAAGTCCAAGAATTGCAAACACAACTTCGTTCTCGACGAGACGGTACTCCATCTTCTGTTCAAGTCCAGACAGGTAGATGCTCTGAAAAGATGCCCCATCCACCTATGCTCGACGATGGAACAGATCCCACGTGGGATGACTGGATTTCCAAGATGACCAATAAGCTCGAAATCAACTACGACCATTACGAGTCGGAACAGTCCAGGATCGCCTATGTGCATTCACGAACTCAGGGAAAGGCTGCGAAAATTGTATATGCTCGCACTCACCGTCTCACAACTAATCCCTACCGAACGGTAGAAGAGATTCTTACGGATTTAGAAGAATCTTTCGATGACCCCGATCGCGAAGGCAATTACGTTCGGGAATTCCGCGTATTAACTCAGGGACAACAGCAACGGTTTGTAGAGTTCTTTATGGATTTCCGACGCCTTGCGACTCATTTAGAGCTATCTGACAAGATGATGATCCATGATTTGAAAGAAAAGATCCAACCCCGCCTCCGCTCAGCGTGGGCCAACTCTGGAGCTGACCTCGACACGGTGTCCAAACTACGTAGCTATCTCACTAAGGTAGATAACGAGCACCGGGCTATGAAGGAGATCAAGGTCACAAAGGAAAAAGAAGTATACCTTAGTGAGATAGCTACGTAGTTTGGACACCGTGTCGAGGTCAGCCCCAGAGTTGGCCCACGCTGAGCGGAGGCGGGGTTGGATCTTTTCTTTCAAATCATGGATCATCATCTTGTCAGACAGCTCTAAATGAGTCGCAAGGCGTCGGAAATCCATAAAGAACTCTACAAACCGTTGCTGTTGTCCCTGAGTTAATACGCGGAATTCCCGAACGTAATTGCCTTCGCGATCGGGGTCATCGAAAGATTCTTCTAAATCCGTAAGGATCTCTTCTACCGTTCGGTAGGGATTAGTTGTGAGACGGTGAGTGCGAGCATATACAATTTTCGCAGCCTTTCCCTGAGTTCGTGAATNATCTCACCCCAGTCCGTGACTCTGGATGGGGTTATTCGTTTTCCGACTCCGATTGCTCGGAATCTACTGAATCCTCATCCACATGGCTGTCAGTATGGACGTCGATTTCATTCACCCGCAAAGGAGGGCGAGAGGATGGTCGGTCAGGGCAATTAGCGGCCAAGTGACCAGGCTTATGACAGATGTAGCATGACCCGTCCTTTTGATCCTCAAGTGCCTTTCGTCGCTGTTCGGGATTGGGTGACTGGCGGCGGTTTTGATAGGAGTCTCTCGGAGTCACAGCAAAGGTCACTTGCTTAGAAGCCTTCGAGCGGTTCGCTTCCTTAGATACTTCTTTTTCCTTTGTGACCTTGATCTCCTTCATAGCCCGGTGCTCGTTATCTACCTTAGTGAGATAGCTACGTAGTTTGGACACCGTGTCGAGGTCAGCCCCAGAGTTGGCCCACGCTGAGCGGAGGCGGGGTTGGATCTTTTCTTTCAAATCATGGATCATCATCTTGTCAGACAGCTCTAAATGAGTCGCAAGGCGTCGGAAATCCATAAAGAACTCTACAAACCGTTGCTGTTGTCCCTGAGTTAATACGCGGAATTCCCGAACGTAATTGCCTTCGCGATCGGGGTCATCGAAAGATTCTTCTAAATCCGTAAGAATCTCTTCTACCGTTCGGTAGGGATTAGTTGTGAGACGGTGAGTGCGAGCATATACAATTTTCGCAGCCTTTCCCTGAGTTCGTGAATGCACATAGGCGATCCTGGACTGTTCCGACTCGTAATGGTCGTAGTTGATTTCGAGCTTATTGGTCATCTTGGAAATCCAGTCATCCCACGTGGGATCTGTTCCATCGTCGAGCATAGGTGGATGGGGCATCTTTTCAGAGCGTCTACCTGTCTGGACTTGAACAGAAGATGGAGTACCGTCTCGTCGAGAACGAAGTTGTGTTTGCAATTCTTGGACTTGTGACTTCAATTGAACGGCCTCATCCTGCGATGCTTGAAGGGCTTCACGGGCCTCGTTCTTCTTTCTCTTCTCGGCCTCATACCGATCTTTGTAGCCCGGATTCTTATCTAGCATGTCGTCGTACAACTGAGTGGCTTCAACACCGAGGTCCCTCTGTTCCCTTAGTTCATTCAACCCAGCCAGGAACTCCTCAGGGTTCGTTTCTGCTAGATGCTGCAGCTGATCTCGAGTGACGACGTTATGAATTGAGACAGCATNACCCTTGGCTGACTGGGCTAGATCGGGGCTGTCAGGGACTGGAGTGTAGCTGAATGCATTGATTCCGGTATGAACGGAATAATAGCTATGAAGNTTGGAAGACTCCCACGAACTTGAAGGAGGTCCAGGGCTTTGTGGGATTTGCGAACTTCTACAGACGATTTATTCACGAGTTCTCCAAAATAGTCCGCGCTTTAGTCAATCTGACTAAGAAGGATACTCCTTTCGTATGGAATGACGCCTGCGAAAAGGCCCTTAAGCGCCTTAAAGAACGAGTGACCTCTGCCCCTGTCCTTCGACACTATGACCCCTCTCGCCAGGCCATCCTCGAGACTGACTCTTCTGACTATGTGCTTGGCGGAGTTCTATCCCAATACGATGACGAGGGAGTACTCCATCCAGTGGCGTTCTATAGCAAGAGCATGATTCCAGCCGAATGTAACTATCATATCTATGACAAAGAATTGCTAGCTATCATTCGATGCTTCGAGCACTGGAGGCCCGAGTTAGAAGGCACTAATCTACCAATTCAAGTGTTCACCGATCACCAAGCACTAAAGACCTTCATGGAAAACAAGGAACTCACTCGACGTCAGGCCCGCTACTTAGACATCCTATCGGAATACAACTTCAAAGTCATATTCCGGCCTGGGAGGTCCAATAGCAAAGCGGATGCTTTGACACGCATGCCTGAGTCTACCCCTAAAGATGAGGAGGACGAGAGAGCACAACATCAACGTCAAGTCATTCTAACCCCTGACCGAGTCCAGCTCCGCGTGACTGAGGTCGAGGAAGGTATCTTTGAACGTATCCGCCAGTTGAATCTGACTGACCCCACATGCAATGAGTTTCGTGAGGCGATCTCGCGAAATCAACGCAAACTTCATGGCCAGACCCTGGACAGATTGAGAGTCGTCGATGAAGCCCTCTTTAAGAACGGCCTTCTTTGGGTACCTGACGTTCCGGAGGAGTTACGCACTGAGTTGATAAGAGAAGTTCATGACCAGCCCTCAAGTGGTCATTGCGGAGTAAGAAGGACCATAGCCCTCCTCACCCGTCACTATTATTGGCCAGGGTACGCAGCTACAGTCAAGCGATACATCCGAAACTGTCATCCCTGTCAACGCAGTAAAGCGCCTAGGGATAAGACCAATGGTCTACTTGTTCCCCTCCCAGTTCCGCAAAAGAGGTGGCAAGATATAGCTATGGACTTCATCACTGGACTCCCTTTATCGGAAGGGTTCAATGCTATCTGCACCCTGATCGATCGCCTAACCAAAGAGCGCCATTACGTCCCGTGCCACTGGGGGGACGAAGGAACCTCCTCTGAGGAACTAGTGTGGATCCTGCTATGGAACGTTTACCGTTTGCACAGCCTCCCGCTATCTATCACGTCTGATCGAGGCGCGCAATTCGTATCTACTCTATGGAAAAGCCTCTGCAAACGCTTACGCATCAAGGCCAACCTCTCCACAGCCTATCACCCCCAAACTGACGGTCAGACTGAGCGAGCTAACCAGGACGTCGAAAGAGGCCTGCGGACGTACTGCAACTACCTCCAGGACGACTGGGCCAAGTGGATTCCTATGGTAGAGTTCAGTGACAATAATAACACCTCCTCTGCTACCTCTCTTACGCCGTTCTACTTCAACAAAGGATTCCACCCGCGCATGTCATTTGACAAAGACTGCACATCCTATGAGTCTACCCGCGAACGGCTACAGGCTAGCAAAGCAGAGGATATTGCTGCACGAATGGAGCAGTTGTTGGAATATGGGACCACAAGAATGAAGAAGGCCCAGGAGGCCATGAGAGTTCAGGCAAATAAACACCGCAAGGACCTAGAAGATAAGATGCTAGGCCCTTATCGCGTCATAGGAAAAGCAGGCGAATCCTACAAACTAGAACTTCCACGCAGTATGAGGAATAACCCTACTTTCAGCCCCGACCGCCTTCGCCCCGCAGCAGATGATCCTCTACCAGGCCAAGAACTAGAACCTCCCCGACCAAATGTGACAAGCGACGGCGAGAAGCTCTGGGACGTGGACGATATTCTCAAGTCTAGGCGGTACTATGGCAGACTCCAGTACAAGGTTAAATGGCACAACGTCGAAAGAGATGACGAATGGTACTACGCTGACGCAGGGGAATTCGACGGTGCTCAGGAAGTCGTTGATGAGTTCTATCGGAAGCACCCTAAGGCCCCTCGTTGAGGAAGGAAGGCCTGGTTGGGAATGGGGGCCATGTGGGCCATTCAAACCGTCCAAATTCAACTTCAAAGCGAATCAGCATGCAATAGCCGGGCCGGCTATTGATCCGGAACGAATGCCTCACGCCCTTGCCACGTTTATAGGACTCGAACAAAGCGTCCCTACCTTACCACCACCACCTCTCACCTGACCTCTAGCGGCAGTAGGCAATATCAATGACCTCATCCCTCGGTTCGACACCCTGGCAAGCACCTCCCGGGTGCTTAATGGTGGAGCAGTAGCCCTCTGAGCAGCGGTGACTGAGTGAGAGGGAATTCTTCAGCAATCTTCGGAGGAGGCGCACGTCCTAACTGCCTGTCTAAATAGCATGCGTGGATTTCAAGCGTTCAAAGGGACTTATTGCATGCATATATCATTCTTTCATAGCGCTGGGACATCGCTATTTGAGGGGGGGGGTACTGTTACGAGTGTGCCTAGCACCCAGGGCAGTACTACTCTGGAACAACGTTATTCCGGCCTTGGCATGCCTCCCTCATATTCTATGTACAATAGTCTTCTCTCCTTAGACTTAATTTATTCGTTACATACCACTATTGATTTATTCTAGTTGCAGTCCTAACAAAGCAAACGAAAGATACGTGAGAGCTGAGATTAAAAAAGATATCTAGATAGATATCTATTTTATTTAAAGAGTCTAAACTAAAATATTTAGATATCTAAGATAGATTGTTACGGACGTACCCTAGCTGTCAGGTACAAAGGGAGTGTTTATGGCTNCCTGGTTGGGAATGGGGGCCATGTGGGCCATTCAAACCGTCCAAATTCAACTTCAAAGCGAATCAGCATGCAATAGCCGGGCCGGCTATTGATCCGGAACGAATGCCTCACGCCCTTGCCACGTTTATAGGACTCGAACAAAGCGTCCCTACCTTACCACCACCACCTCTCACCTGACCTCTAGCGGCAGTAGGCAATATCAATGACCTCATCCCTCGGTTCGACACCCTGGCAAGCACCTCCCGGGTGCTTAATGGTGGAGCAGTAGCCCTCTGAGCAGCGGTGATTCAGCAATCTTCGGAGGAGGCGCACGTCCTAACTGCCTGTCTAAATAGCATGCGTGGATTTCAAGCGTTCAAAGGGACTTATTGCATGCATATATCATTCTTTCATAGCGCTGGGACATCGCTATTTGAGGGGGGTGGTACTGTTACGAGTGTGCCTAGCACCCAGGGCAGTACTACTCTGGAACAACGTTATTCCGGCCTTGGCTTGCCTCCTTCATATTCTATGTACAATAGTCTTCTCTCCTTAGACTTAATTTATTCGTTACATACCACTATTGATTTATTCTAGTTGCAGTCCTAACATGCCTTAGCGGCCGACTATGCGAGTTACGTAATCTATCTATTATTCTAATTAATCACATAGCCTCAAATAAATAAAATTATACAAATCGTCGTCGTATCTTCGTATTCTTCTATAGTAAATCTTTGAGAAGTTATACTCTACTACGCAGAGATCTTTTCTTCAATAATTATATTCTATTCTTTAATTATCTATCTTTACGTATTCTTATTATTTATCTTCGTCGAGAATAAATTTATACGTTCTATACTTCTTATAAACGAACGATCTTATACTACTATTTAATTTCTCGCTTAATTCATATTCTTTTAATCGCTTTTCTATTTCTATTTTTACTTTTTATTCTTATAAATTATTATCTTTTAAATCTATTTCTTTTATCTTTTTTAATTAGTTAAAATCGCAACTCGAGCGTTATTGCTTCGTTAACTGTCATGGAATAGAGTGCATCCCCCTATCCAATGCGCCAAAAGAGCGTGTGACCCCGCCAAGACAGCGGAATCACCCTAATGCAGCCCATATCCGTAACATTAACTTAGTAAAGTTCTCTTAATTCTATCTCTTTTTCTAATACTACTTCGAATAAACTTCAAAATTGAAAAATATACGTCTTTAACGTTCTAAAAGTAGCTGTTTATTAAATTTTAATTCGTCTAATTCTTTAATATAGCGAATTTATTGAAAGTTTATATTCTTACTTTTTTTATTCTTACTATTTTTCTCTTCTTCGTTACGTATATCTTATTTTAAATTTTATAAAAGCTTTTATAAATCGAACATTTATTAATTATCTCTTTATAATTTTTATAATAATACTTTCTCGAGTATTTTTTATATATCTATTTTTCTTTTATGAATATATAGTCGAAAGATAATCGTACTGTTAATATTTAAAGTATTACTTCGATCTATACTACTTGTTATAAATACAGTATATATATAATTTTAAATTAATAATCATATCTTTCTTTAATATCTTATTTTCTTTTTTAAAGCTAATTAATTTAATAATAAAAGAACTCTTCGTCGCTCTCTCTTTATATATATCTAATTAATCGATTTACACTATATCGAGACTTAGAGTGTAAACGTTTTTAAACTAAATTAGCTTAATAACTAAAATTATCTTCTTATTATTAATTAATCTAATTTTTACTTCATAAAGTAAAAAATAATACGTCTTTATTATCGTCTTCGCGTTCTCGCTAAGCTTTGATGTTTACTTTTTATGTTTTTTTAGAATATCTACTTTTTTATTATTTACTATCGTAACGTAGACATTATTACTTTTTAATTTTTTAATCGCTCCAACAGACTTTTTTATAAAATTAATACTCTTAATAAAATCGTTAACTATCGTAATTATCTTAGTCGATGTCTTTCTCTTTATTGCCTCGTTCGCTCGATCGTTATATAACTTAATTGTAATCTCATTCGTTTTATTATAGAATATCTAATCTTATTTAGATATTGTTAATGTGAAAAATTTTACGGACGTACCCTAGGTGTCAGGCACATAGGGAGTGTTTATGGCTATGTGTCTAGCACATAGAGTGTTTATTGGTTATTGACACATTCCCATTGACACATAGGCTAGCGGGGATTCTTCCTAGTATTTAAGCGCTCTTCTTCTGTACATATTTCCTCCTTATCTAGTTGTCTTATTCAATTTACCCCTATTAGACTTGACTCTGGGCACGGTTCTGACATGTCTGCTGTTGTATCCATATGCTCCTTCGCATTTAATCGATACTATTTTCATATAATCCTTCGCAACTTACTATACTCACATCGTCATTCGAAAAACTCTAGAGATACGCGTTACTGCGTCTTCTCTGCTGTTGATATTAATATATAATAACTGCTGATGTCAGAGTCTAGACGTAGTACCGGACTGGTAGAGTGTAATGTCATAGAATGAATAGAATATCATGTATGGAGGTGTCTATGTACAGTGGAGTGCTGAGATATCATGGTGCGCCAAGGCCACTAGTCAGGCCGGTAGGGCTGGGCTGGTAGGCCTGGCCTGGAACCATAACAGCTGAAGATATGCATTCCTTGCCGACGCTCTTCAAGCTACTTTAAATTCGAATCCATATTTATATTACTTCTATAACTTCTGCTGACAGCTCGATCTGAGAATATCACTGTTACTTATTTTTGTGTCTCTTATGCTCTTGTCAGTAGATTTTCAGAGAGAGTAAAAAGAGTGAAAAAAGCGTCGTTTAATAGCAAACTCACTATATGTTATTTTTGTCATTTGTCAGGGAACGAGGCTTGGTAGAAGGATTCTCATTCTCTATGGCTAGGACTAGGTAGAATTCCAAGACGAAAGATCAGGAAACAAGAAAGAACGGGGGATGCGAGCAGCCCTTAAGGGGCTGTCGCCTAGATCGTCGGCTATCGCATAGATTAACCTGACTAGACTGAGATCCACACCATGACATCATTGTAGTAGACTTACTTGTGTTGTTTTGCTATTATAGCAGACTTACTTGTATTATTTTGTCATTGTAGTAGACTTACTTGACGACTTGCTTAATAAGAAGATCGCGCGTTTGCTATTCTTTTCTTAACAAAGAAATTCGCTTTATTCTTCGTTTACAACAAAGAAGTGTTTACAGTTCAATCGTTTATTACTCGAATATAAAGTCGTGAAGAACATAATAGATTGAAATGATGTTCTTTTGAATGATCGAAACTCCGCAGAGAATTAGAAAAGTAATAACAAACTTTTTGCGAGCAAATTTTACGGAGATAATAGTATTGCGAGAAATGTTATAAGACGAATTATTGTTCGATTAGAACGCCGTGAAGAATCTAAATACCTCTGATAATATTCTTTCAAACGATATAGTCGAAATTAAATTACGCTGATTTGTACTCTCTCTGAGATTATAGCGACTTTTTAATTAAGTAGTTTAATTTTGAAGTTTTATTTTGTGAAGTTTTCTAACGATTTCTTTCGATTCGCTAGTTATACGAATAATCTTAGTACTTTTTCACTAATTAATTCAGAGACGATCCTCTGTCTCGATACGAGCTCTTTGAAATTCAATTACCTATTTAATAGACTAATTCAGAACGTTATATCTTAATATTTCTATCTTAATCTCAGTCGTAAAGATCTTAAGTTAGTATCTTGACAAAGCATATCTTATTTAGTTAAGATATCTTAACAAGACTCAGTCTCGTATAATAAACTAATTTAGAAATACGATATCTTATTTCAGTTAAGATGTCTGGACAAAGCTTCTGTCAGCAATATTTTTTGAATTCGTTTACTGAGTCAAATAAAGTGAGTGTGAATATTTGATAGCGTTATACTCTGCTAGCCGCGAGTGTGTTATTCGTCAATTCTCTTCGCTGAATAATATTCGAAGAAGACTCTTTATAATGTCAAAATTAGTATAGATATAGTCAGATATAAATATGAAAGACGAAGGATAAAGAGTTTATCTGACTATGTAGAAGGTTGATATAACTATATGTCATGGTGTGGATCTCAGTCTAGTCAGGTTAATCTATGCGATAGCCGACGATCTAGGCGACAGCCCCTTAAGGGCTGCTCGCATCCCCCGTTCTTTCTTGTTTCCTCATCTTTCGTCTTGGCCTTTACCTTAGTCCTAGCCATAGAGAATGAGATTCCTCTTATCAAGCCTCGTTCCCTGACACTATNTACTGTCATGGTGTGGATCTCAGTCTAGCCAGGTTAATCTATGCGATAGCCGACGATCTAGGCGACAGCCCCTTAAGGGCTGCTCGCATCCTCCGTTCTTTCTTGTTTCCTCATCTTTCGTCTTGGCCTTTACCTTAGTCCTAGCCATAGAGAATGAGATTCCTCTTATCAAGCCTCGTTCCCTGACACTATATATAGATTATGATTTAGTTCTATAATTCTTATAGAACTGCAGAACTAACAAAGAAGAAAGGTGCTGAAAGATTCTAATAGAGATTAGAATACGATCGTAATATACGTAGCTAATATTTAAAAGAGTACTCGCTATTATCTAGATATACAATATTCTAATTCTAAATATATATTCAACTTAATATTAAAATGTCTTTATTTTATTAAATTCGTTATTAAATATTCGATAATAACATTAGCAATAACAAAATATATGTGTATATAACTATTTCAATCTTGCTATTATCTAGTTAATTAAGTAAAATTTCGAATAACCTTTTAATTAATTATCGTCGTTCTCAAATAGATGAAAACGTTATATTCGCTCTTCGTCAGATCGATATCTCTCAAATCTCTCTTTTCGATATTACAATACTTAATAAAATTATATTTTTAAGCTAAGTGAATCGTGAATAAAAGAAGAATATATTAAAACGTCGTTTAAAGTACGCCTCGAAAAGATATGAAATGATATAATATTTAAGAGATCTCTTTTATATTATAATATGATATAATATTAAGATTATATCATTTAATTTTTTCGAAATAATTTAATATTCTTATAGATATTTTGAAATAATGTAAGATATTTATAAAAGAGATTATTGAAAAAGATATAATTTATATTATGTGACAAACATTTAAATAGAGCGTAACTTCTAGAGATTAATAAATAGAATAATAACTAGAATTGCGAGCTTTTTTTAATAGATAATATATTTAACTATCGACTATCTTCACTACGTTGACGACGATAACTACAATAATAATCAGAATACAATCTTCGTTATATAACTTATATCTATTAGACTTCACGTGAAAACGAATATATTAATCTCTTTTACAAGTTTATATTCTTCTTAAAAATTGTTATTCGCTTTACATAAATAGATAGTAAATTAATATTCTCGAATATATAACATATAAATATCTTTATTATCTTCTATAATTCTTTTAATATAATAGATTAAAAACGAACTTTAGATATTCGCTCGTTCGCGATTTCTCTTATAAGATATTGAAATCATAATTTTAATAAGAGTAGATTCGTATTTCGCTGAAGACGACGAATTTTTCGTAGAGTCTGTAACGGGGTCTAGGCATGCGTGACTGAGCAACTCGTACATTGGTTACTAGATAGACTGAATCCTGAGGAACCCAAGTGGGAATCCTCAGAGGCAGCATATTTAGCAGGGGAGAGTGCACCCCCATGCCAAGCAAACTTACTATGCGACTGCTATAGCCGCACAGCTGCACCAGAGGGATAGTCTCCCGGATCTGGCCTAGATGTATGTTGAATTCCTGGACTTCTGACAGGCCGCCTCATGCCTAGAGACCTCATGGCCCTTACAGAGTCACAGCTAGATTTATTATTTAGATACAATAAATAAGAGAAACGATAGATAGAATCTTACTATTCGACTTATACCTTCTTTTTTTCGTATTCTCTTCTAATAAACGTATCGACGCTATACTCTTTAATTTTCTTTTTATCGACAATTAAATTATAAAGAATTAAAAATATATTGATTTGATTTGATTGCTTAATACGCCTATCTAGTAAACTACTTTACTAATCAGTGAGTTCCTCGAATATTTGTAGCGCTGAAGAAACCTTTCGGACAAAAACTTCAACTTATCCTCTCGTGTTATCATTGTTGTCAACTCTTAGTCTTTGACTGTCAAGTTGTTGCCACAAACCACTGTCACTTCCGTTCTCTTTCAGTCTGCCGCTATTGTTTCCGTGATTGTCTCCTTCTATGCCTTCTTTTTGCTTCCCCTCTTCTCCTTACCCTTTTTCTTGTTTTTGGTTTCTTTGTCTAGTCCTAGCGGTAATTTGGACCGAGCCAATTGCTCTTGGGCCAGCGAGAATTGATCGAGACGTCCTATTTTGATCATCCATCGTGCGGCAGCGCGTATTCCGTGCTTCTGTGTCAAGATTTGTCGATAATCTGACGTGCCGACTTGTTCAATGAGTGCTCTTCTCTCTTTCGCCAGTTCCGGGCAGAACAGTAATATGTGTTTGACCGTCTCTTTTCTCCAGCCGCATGAGCACTCAGCGTTTCGAATACCAGGTACCTTCATTCGATAGAGAAAATCATTGAGACCTATCTTCTCGCTTCGAAGTTGTACTGCCATTGAGCTTTCTGCTTTCCTTAGCTTGGAGTGGTAATCGAATCTATTGTCAAAGAGACCGCCTTCCTGAGCCGGACTTCTAACCGATGTAGAGATTTTCGCTTGATATCTGGACCATCGATCTAGCCATTGTTGACGGGCCCAGTCTTGGACCCTTGGATCAATTGCTTTGACGTCTTGATATTCCTCTACGTCTTTGATTGGGTTGATCCAGTTCTTTTTCCTTCTTGTTGTACAAGCCGCCTCATGCCACTCTTTGACTCCTAAGGAGCGAAGCGCCCAGGCCTCTTTCTCTTTTGCCGGGGACGGCGGTATCAGTCGTTTCTTCTTCTTTTTGCCCTGCAGTTTGTTCCATATGTGCATGTTTCCCTCCTGCGTTACCAGATGAATCCCACCACTGGCCTGTTGTTGCATCACTAGTCGGTCAAGCTGGATTTCTATTGGTGCAATTGCCGCTTCCGCCTCCAAAACTGGTACTGGGGTAGCTTTGAATGCACCGAGAACGGTTCGTAAGCAGTCATTTTGAANTTTTTCCTTCTTGTTGTACAAGCCGCCTCATGCCACTCTTTGACTCCTAAGGAGCGAAGCGCCCAGGCCTCTTTCTCTTTTGCCGGGGACGGCGGTATCAGTCGTTTCTTCTTCTTTTTGCCCTGCAGTTTGTTCCATATNAATCTGCACTTTTGAAAGGTGGCTCCCCATGTCGATCCCGCGAGGCATTTGATCGCGCGGCCTTGATTTGTTGATTTGGCTTTGAGTTGAGCTATGTGGGGTCCCCATCTCAGCTTTGAGTCGACTTGCAGACCCAGAACTCTGATATTCGCTTCTGGTTCTATGACTGTATTGTCAAAATTTATTGCCATCTTCATATTCAACTTCTTTGGGGTTCGAGACATATGAAGCAGCTCATATTTCTGTGGAGCGAACGACGCTCCATGAGTTGCAGCCCATTTTAAGCAGAGATTGTGCGCCTTTTCCAGATTGACGCAATTGGCTTCTGTGCTTTCGCTGTAAGCCAGCAAGTGTATATCGTCAACAAATCCCCCAACCTGCACGGGTAGATTTGCCTTCACGCAGCTTTCTATCAAAGGCGCATTGAAGAACAAGAACAAAACTGGCGAGATTGGAGATCCTTGTGGAATTCCCGTCTTCACCTCCTCAATTGCACTGGTCTTCCCTCCCAATGTTATCGATGTTGCTCTTTCCTGTAGAAAACTTTCCGTCCATTTAACAATAAAGCNCCGCCTCCAAAACTGGTACTGGGGTAGCTTTGAATGCACCGAGAACGGTTCGTAAGCAGTCATTTTGAATAATTGCTAGCCTTTTTATATGACTCTTGGTGGCCTCTGAAGTGCCCTTTGGTTGATGCCAGATTGAGGCCGCAAAGGTCAACATTGGCCTCATTACTGCATTGTATACCAATCTGCACTTTTGAAAGGTGGCTCCCCATGTCGATCCCGCGAGGCATTTGATCGCGCGGCCTTGATTTGTTGATTTGGCTTTGAGTTGAGCTATGTGGGGTCCCCATCTCAGCTTTGAGTCGACTCGCAGGCCCAGAACTCTGATATTCGCTTCTGGTTCTATGACTGTATTGTCAAAATTTATTGCCATCTTCATATTGAACTTCTTTGGGGTTCGAGACATATGAAGCAGCTCATATTTCTGTGGAGCGAACGACGCTCCATGAGTTGCAGCCCATTTTAAGCAGAGCTTGTGCGCCTTTTCCAGATTGACGCAATTGGCTTCTGTGCTTTCGCTGTAAGCCAGCAAGTGTATATCGTCAACAAATCCCCCAACCTGCACGGGTAGATTTGCCTTCACGCAGCTTTCTATCAAAGGCGCATTGAAGAACAAGAACAAAACTGGCGAGATTTGAGATCCTTGTGGAATTCCCGTCTTCACCTCCTCAATTGCACTGGTCTTCCCTCCCAATGTTATCGATGTTGCTCTTTCCTGTAGAAAACTTTCCGTCCATTTAACAATAAAGCTTGGCACTCGCTTGCTGCGGAGGTTGCTCGAGTTAATTAAGCGATAATCTTTAATTTAGATTTATTCGAAAATCTATTAGTTAAAGATTAATCTATCTTAATTATATATTTAATTCGAACTTAACTATATTCGCTTTTAAATAATTCGTCGATATTTAAATCGTCGTAGATTTTTTTTTTATTAGAAAATCAAACGAAGCTCGATAAAGAAGTAAAACGTCTTTTAACGTTATCGTAGAGATTTGAATTTAAATATCTTTAGAAATAATCGTAACATTTGAAAATAAAGCTTAAAATGTCGTCGATATTATTTTCGATATAAATAATATTAATAATAATAAAAACGTTTAAAAGTCTAATAAATATTTATCGAACGAAAGTTTAAAAGTCGTCGAACGTGTAGATACGTGACTTAAAGAAGATAATTGTTTATTTTTTTTAAGCTTATTATAATAAACTCGATTCTTTTCGAGTCGTCGTTGTTATTCGTCTCGATTATTCATAAACGTTATTTTATTAAAAATTCGCGTCTCTTTCTAATAATATCTTTAATATTTTAATCTTAATCGTCTTTTTCTCTAAGAATATTATCGATATCTTAAATATCGATATAGTTAATTATAATCGATATTAGTATTAAATAATAAATTAAAATTAAAAACGATAAATTAACGCTATAAATAATAAAATAATGTAATAATTTAAAAAAATTATAAGATTAAGTTATAAGATTATAAAATTAAATTAAAAGTTTATACTTTTTATTAGCGCGTATTATCAAAATATCCACTTTATAAATCTCACTTAAATTAATAATTCGCTATTACTCTCTTTATCGCTTGATTTAGCGATATCTTTTATTTTCGAAATTTCTCGAACTTTTTTATTAAACGAGATATATCTTTTCGAAAGATCGTTATTTATTTTTAAATGATTTTCTCATATTTCTTTTATTTAATTCGATATTTATTAATCTTTTTTCGTTTTTTTCGACGTATTATCTTTTTTACGACGTATTTCTTTCGATCTTAAAATATTATTAATAATAATAAAAAAAATTTACGATTAAAAGAGTCGCTCTTAACTTATTTTAGAGAAATTATTAAAATTATCGAATAAAATTTATTTATACTTGAAGAAAATTTTAACTTATAAATTAAGTTAAATAATTTTTAAGAGATTTTATACGAATCGATCTTCTTAATAAAGAGTATCAAGCTTCTCGATATATAATATTCGATGTTTTTTATTTTTATAAGCTTTAGATAAACGTTACTCGTTAAGTTTAAAATTTTATATTTAAAATTATAACGAATAATTATCTTCGTCTAATCGAACTTTATTGCATTAAAAATATTATTTTTAATTAATTTTCAAAATTTTATAAAGTTTTTTAATATCGAATTAATTTTCGAAACAATTTTAATAAAAAATTTTTTAATTTAATTTATATAAAACTTTAAATACGATAATAAAGATAAAAATATTTTTTATTATATTAAGAGCGTATTTAATTTCTATTAGTAGAGTATTTTAATTTTTTTTCTACTTCTCGACTAATAAATAGCGTAACGTAATCTTTATCGTTTAATTAATACGTTTTATTTATTTATTTATAGAAAAATAATAAGCTATAATTATTTTCAAGATTATTTCGTATTTTATAAATAGTGTCTTTTAAAAAGCGCTTATAAATTTCGAATTTCTATCTAAAATTAGACGAAAAAAGTTTCTTAAAATTTATAAATATAATCGAAATATCGTTCGATTTAAATTTTTACGAAATTCTTCTCATTTTCGAATATTAGACGTACGAATTTAAAAAATTTATCGATTACTATTAAAAGACAATTATAATTATTTACGATTATTGATAATTCGACTATAAAATCTATAATTAGTTTCTTCAATAATTATTAAGCTCTTTTTATTCATTAAAATTATTCGTAAAATAGTTATTAAAAAGATTTAAACAATTAATAAGTCGAATATATTTCGATCTATTTTTAAATTATTTTTCGTATTTTTGAAAAGTAAACGAAGTTTCGCAAGCGATCGTAGATTTTATAAATTTTGTTATAAATATATTAATTATAATCGTATTTTAGAATTTAACGCGTTAACTTTTCGAAAATATAAAGATAATCGAAATTAAAATTATTAAATATATAGAATAACTGAGAATTAATTTTTAATCGATATAATTAATAAATCGTTTAAAATCGATTTCGAAGTTCGTAATGTTTTAAACTTATTTTTGAATTTGCTTATAAATTCGTTTAAAGTAAAAATCTTTTAATAAAGTATTAGATATCGTCTTTAGAAATTCGTTTTCGACGTATATTATTACTATTAAAAAGATATTAATTGTTATCGATTTTTTTATTAAAAATCGAAAAAATTCGTTTATATTGTCGTGAAATTTTTTAGCGCGATAAACTATTTTTATTTTTATTAGAAAAGTGAATAGATATAACGTTTACTCGTTAAGTCTGATTAAGCGATATTCATTTATCTTATCCTAAAAAATCGATTTTAATACTATATAATCGATTATAATAATAAAACTTTCATTATCGAAAAATTAAGAAAGTTTAGTTAAAACTTATATTAAAGTATCGACTTTTAATTTTATTACATAACATCTTATTTCGATATTATTAAAATCGCGAGATAAAAATAAAATAAATCGTTCGATCTCGTCGATTTTCAGTTAATATAAGATTATATCATATTTTTTTTTTTTTTACTTTCGTCGATATAAAGAATAAACGAATAATTAAAATTCAAAAACGTTAATATCGACGTATTATATAACTTGATTTTTAATATTTCTTAGATTTTATAATATTTAAATTCGAATTAAAGTTTAATAAACGATGAAATAAACTTATTCAAAGACTATATAGATTTAACGAAATTCAAATTAATATTAAATAAAAGTCGTTTCTTCTTTGCGTGATTTCGTCGAGATTATCTCTTATTAAAACTTTTTCTAAACTCTTTAATTTTAAATTCAATAAAAAATTTATTAATAATTACGTAGTTTTAAACAAATTTGCGATAATATTCAAAAAAACTTAAATTAATCTTTAATTTTCTAAGATTTCTTAAAAAAGATATTCGTCGAACGACGTTTATTTTTTCTTTTATAATACTTGAATTTAATTTAAAGACGTAATAATTAAGAATTAATATTAAAATATATAAAATAATACTTTAAGAGAAATAGCGTTATTTCGCTCTTCTTTAATAAATTTAAAAGTTAATTTAAATATTTAATATAATTATTTAAGATCGAGATAAAAAAAATTATATTATCGATATAAATTAATATAAAGTGTTAGAAATAGAAGACGAAAAGTCTTTTTATTCGATATAAAAAAAATTTAAACGTATTCGTTAGATTTATAATCGAGATTTTTAATTATTTTTAATCTCGATAAAAATTAAGTAACGAATATAATTTTCTATTTATTAGACGATCGAATTAATTGCTAAAAAAAATCCTTTAGTAAAATCAATCGATAAAAATATTATCGAGTTATCGAGAGCTTTTAGAATAATATTTTACTTCGAAAATAAATACTTATTAGAATAAAAGTTGATATTAATCTTTCGTAAATCTATTATTATTTTAAATTTATCGTTTTTTTATATTATAAAAATCGAAAAAAAGATCGCTAACGACACTTTTAATAAGATTTCTTCGACGTACTCTTATTTTATCAAGAGATCAAGAACAAAATTTATAATTTTTCGATCTCTTTGAAATAAGTTGAAAGAATTTTATTTTAATTCGAAAAGATTTAATTTATTTTTAAAAGAAATAAATATTTTAATTTTATTATTAAAATAATTAAGATTTGATCGAAATAGAATTTAATATTTCTTTAAAATCTTTTCGATTCTTTTTCGATACTTAAAATCTTAATATTTTAAAATATCTAATTTAAACTTCGTTTAAAATTTTTTAATAAAGATATTAATAAAATAAAAATCAATTTTTATAAGTTTCGCGAAATTTTATAAAATTAATAAAGAATTTAATAATTAATCTTTATAAACTTTATATAAATATTTTTCGAAATTTGCAATTAGAATTATATGAGAATAATCGTTAAATATTATTGATATTCTCTATATAAAAACTTTTAATTGAAGATTTATCTTTATAATAAATTCGAAAAAATAAAAGTATTTAATTATCAAAGATCGATATTTGATTAAAATATTTTATTTAACGTCGAACTAAAAAATTATAATTTCGATAACCTAGATATTAATTTTTCTTCTTCGAGATATTTGAAAAATCTTGATTTTTATTAATAACACTAATATAAATAATTTCTTAATGTATATACTGATCCTAAGAACTTTTGATCTAATTATTCGAATTAATACTTACTCTTTATTATCAATATTAATTATATCTAAAAAATTTCAACGAATATTATTTTTATTAATAATTATTTTATAAAATAAGTTTAAAATAATACGAAATTCTTTCGAGATAATTTCTTCTTCTTTCGTAATAACTAATATTTTTATATTCGTCTTAACACAGTCGTATAAAAGTAAAGTTTCGATATTAATTTCTTTATAACGTAATCTTTTTTTATTAAATATTAAATATAAACGATATTAATCGAAAAAATTTAAATAATAAATACTTTTTATCAAAGATATTAAAAATTTAATATCTAAATATAATTTTTAAATTTTTTTATTCTCTAAAAGGTAAGTATATATAATTTTCAAAAGAAATTTAAGACTTGTTTTAAAAAATTTAAATTTAAAGTTTAAATATTTAAAGTAAAGATATTAATTTTAATGATATTAAAATCTAAGATTATTTCGATAGCGAGTGTAATAATCGAAATTAATTAAATTTATAAAAATATTTTTATAAATATATTAAAATAATTAAGAGATATTAATAAATTCAAAAAATTCGTAATAGATATAAATATATTAATAATTAACATTACGATAAAGTTACTTCTTAATAAATCTCGATTATTTATTGAAATTTTTAAATTTTCTTTTTTTAAAACTTTTCTTCGATTAAAGTTTTTAATATAATATACGTTTTTCAGTCATAAACGTCTAAATTTTAATTCTTATCGACGTCTTTCTTCTCTTCTTTTAAATTTATTTTTATTATCTTTTAACTTTAATTTATATAATTATTATCTTAATAATCTTCGTTATAATAACGATAAAAACGAAAAAATAACTTTTTCGATTTTTATTTATTATTTTTAATATTTAAGATCTTTAAGATTCGCTTAAATTCTTAAAATCGTTTAAATCTAACTTTAATCGAGACGATTTTCAGTTCGATATTTTAAATAAATATTAAATTTTAATAAAATTTGACGTGAATAAATTGAGATCGAACTTTATTCGAAATCTATTTAGATTATAAACGCGTTTTACGACGACTTCGTTATTACGAATTCATTAATTAAAATTCTCGATAATATTTTCTTTCTTACGCATAAAAATAAGAAATATTAAATTTACGTCGAAATCTTATTAAAAATATCGAATAATTATATTCTCGTCGATAATCTCGATATTATAAAGATAATTAATTTTTTTAATTAAATATCAACTAATAATAAAAGTAGCGTTATCGAATCGAAATTTCATATTTTCGATCTTTTTTAAAGATTTAAATCGATTTAATCGATATTCTCTAAGTAGTTTATCTTCTTATATTATAAAACTACTATTTATTTTTTAACGTATTCGAACGAATAAGTTATTATATTACTTCAAGATATCTTTTTTTAAATATATTAATAATATTTTCAAAATTAAATTATTATTTTTTAATTTCGTAATATATTAAAAACGACGAATAAAGAAAATTATAAATTACTTATTAAAATTAAATATCATAACGTCTATTAATTAAAGAATTCGACATTTTCGTTTTTTCGAAACGTGATCGATAGAATTTAAATAATTATAACTTCGAGACTGACGATTAGATTAATAGCGTTTATAAAGATATTTATTCTACGAAGCTAATTAATAACGTTCTCGACGAAAACATTTATTCGATAACGATACTTAATTATATTTTCGATTATAATAATATTTAAAAAGCAATTTTAATCGACGATTTTTTTTTAGAAATAAACTTAAAATCAACACTTATTCGATAACGAAATTCGATATTTTATCGAATAACTATAAATCGAAGATAAATTAATTTATCTTTCGCTTTAAAGCGACGTAAGTTAAATTTATAAAATCTTCAATAATTATTTAAAAGCTTCGAAATTAATTCTTTTAATTTAATATTACGTCAATTATAATTTAGTTAATCATTAAAAGATTTTAATCTTGTATTTTAACAAAATAAAATCGATATTCGATTAACTTATCGTAACGAAATAATAATTAATAAATCGACGAAGCTTAAAGATCTATTTATATTTTTAATTAATATTTTTTTTACTTCTCGATCGTATAAATCGTGATTAAATTAATCGAGATAAAAAAAGTCGAAGAGATTTCTTTTTCGACGAGATTTTTTAAATCTTCGAAATTATTAAACGAGTAAAGAAAATTTTAATAAATTAAAAATCTTCGAAATCGATAAAAATTAACGATTGAAGAACTTTTTAATAAGATTTAATAATAAATCGAATACTTCGAACTTTTTTAAATTATCTCTCAATTTAAAGATTTACAATTAAACTTTTTTTTTAATTTAATATAAATTAAAACGACTTAGACGAAAGAAGATAGTTCTTGATTTTCTTTTAATACTATTCTCGCTTCGCGTCTAATAATAAACGATATATCGTTTAAACTACTTTTATATTGATATTATTTATCGATATTCGAAAAAACGATAAATCGTATTTCAAATCGTTTTTTGTTAATCTCTCGATAATCATTAAAACGATAATATAATCTCGTTGATAGTTGATTTTCGAATATAAAAAATTCTTAACATTTCTTTGAATTTTCGTAATTTTCTTCACTCGCTTAATAATATAATTTATTATTTTAAAACGTGATATTAAGCGTTTTTTAGCTATTCTAAAAGATTCGATAAATTAATTAAAACGATTTTTGAAATTGAAAAAATCCTTTCTTTCTATTTTCGTTATAATAATGGATTTTATAAAAATATTCTCAGACGTTACTTCAATAAACGATAAGACTCTTAAAAGATTTTAAAGTATCTTGATATCTTATTTAAAAGTTTTTAGAGATAATTAAAGACTTTTTAAATTCGTCTTTTAAAATAAAGATTAATTAATATCATAACGATTTGAAAGAAATCGATCAGATCTTAATATCTTCTTGATTAATTATTTGATAATTTATTAATTAATCGACTCGATTAGTTCGTATTAAAAGACTTTAGAGATAAAAAAATCGTAAAGTTAAAAGAATAGTTTTAAGATTTTTCGATTAATCTGATAATTCGAAGTTAACGTGATTAAGTTAAATATAAATTGCTTGAAATTGATTAAAATGATATAATATTAATATAGTGAAAGCGTTATTAATGATTTGAAAGTATTAACGAAAGCGTTTAATACACTTCGAACTTCTCTATATGTAAAATCTAGATAATAATTAATATATTTTAAAGACTTTTGAGATTCAAGAAAATAGCTTGATATATCTTCTTAAGATCGCGATATTGTTATTAACTATCACGATCGTTATAATATATACATATAGTAGATATAAACGTGATAACTAAGGACTATTGAAAATTCTATTATCTAAATATATTATTCGTCAAGCATATCTAGATCTGACTAGCTTCTTTAAGATTATAGATCAGATTATAATAGAATTAACTATATAAAAACGTGAAATACTTCGCTTAAATTTTCGAATCTTTATAATATTTAAAAATTAAGTTATTAAAACGTTTATTTATTTAAAAAGAATAATTATAAAAAAATTATTTTAAAATAATAGTTATTATATTTATAAAGAAAAAAGTCGAAGCTTTTTGTTACGACTATGGCTGCCGCAGAAGCCTTCAGCAGGCCTGTCAGGTCTTGAAGAGACAGGAGAAGCCGGGTCAGACTAGTACTAGTCTCTCTGTAGGATTCTTTACTTAAGTAGTTACTTTCTAGATAGATAAATCAAGCTTTTATTATTCACGTTCTTCATAGATGCACCGCATCAAATAATAGCAATATTATTATAAGCTTGTTAAAAGTGTTATCTTTATTAATAGATTCTTTAAGCTATTAGCTTATTAATTACTTATTACTTTAATTACTTTCGCTTTATATTTCAACGTAATTATTATAACTTTATTAAGTTTATTATCTGAGTTAAGTATATTATATAGCTTATTAACGATCTTATTAGGGTAAAGTAGTCTTTCAGCTCGATATCTTTATTAATGTTATTAATAGAATTTATCTACACGAGATACTTCGCGAGACTAATCTTATTATCGATTATATTTATTAATATTATTCTCGTTTTAAGTTATTAATCTCTACTATAACACGATAATTCAAACGTTTATTATTTAAACTCTTTATTTTTTTCGTTAATTGAATTATTCATACTATGATATTTCGTCGCTTTCTTAAGATCTTCTTTAATTATATCTATAACTATCGAAAATTATTTTAATTAATTAACTACTATCGATAATGTAATTCGTTATTTTATTAAAATAAGTTTAACGAGATCTTCTATAAGATATTTTATAAGTCTTTTTATCGAGGACTTTCGAATTAATTTAATAATTATTCTTTTAAATCGATTTAACGAGACTATTAAAATCTTTCGTAGAAGAATTATTTTTATCTTTATATCTATAAAAGACGTTTTTAGAAATTTAATAATAGATATTTTCGTCTTTACGTAAATTTAGATAAATTAAATAATCTTTATTATAATTAATGTTAGACGTTTAACTAATATAAATTAATAATTATTAAATATAATCTCTTAGAACAAAGAAAGACGATTATCTCAGTCGTCATTTCGAACTCGTAATATAAATTACTTCGATCTTAATTTTAATATATTTATAATAAAAGTTAAAAATAATTATAATATTTATTATATCATTTTTAATTTCATTAATCGCTTAAAATTAAAATGTGATATTATAAATATAGTTTTAATTAGATAGAATCTAAACACTTATTTATTAGATACGATCGATATTTAAAATGTTAATAAATTATCTTTTATTATTCGAGTAGACTTAGAAAACGATTAAAATAGTGTTAAAAAATAATATAATACTTTAAAAACTCGATTTCGTGATTCATCTAAGTGATTTCTATCGATTATAAAAATTATTTAATATATTATTAAAAGTATACGTTTTCGAAAGAATCTCGTAAATTACGTTAATAATATTCTTATTTATATTAAGAATACGAGTCTCGTTTTAATAAAGATTAATTAAGTTTTATTAACGTACGAATATATAAATAAAGAGCTTCGTCGTAATTTATTAAAATTATCAAATATATCGATTATATTAAATTTTATTAACGAGTTATGATTTTAAAAAAAATATCTAATACGATATCTATAATAAATATAATAAATTTTTATTATTAATCGAAGTCAAATGTAAATTAGATTAATATAATAACTCTCGTTTCTTTTATTTCTCGAATTTATATCGTTAATATAATAATAAGTATAAAAGTTATAATAGATCTTTAATGCTAAAATTGAAAACGATGGCGACCACGAATTGCGAACACACCCACCAGGGCCCCTGCGGGGCTCTAGAGACCTCCAATGTGAAGGTCACGACGAGTACAGCCAAGAACC
>NKYR01000070.1:0-52419 GCA_003184365.1 Evernia prunastri
AGCCCAAAACAACATGAGATCTCTTGGCTCTGATGACTACCTTAGTAGCACCAGGTTCGTAGCCGGCAGCACGTACAGCTGGATCTCGTCGCCGGCCGATACCAAACGAGGGGAAATCGAAAGACGGAAAGATGACACGCGACTAGCTACGGATAAGGTTAGATAAGATCGCAAGCTTTACTTATCTAGTGGCTTAGTGGCTTAGTGGCTTTTCATAGTGTGGGTTGGATGTACCAAGGGTCCACCGTCCAATGCTTATGCTTATGCCAAGACTTACTCCTACCGTCCCTCGGCCTTATTACCTCTTTTAAAAATGTCTTAACGGCCGCGCCCCCCTTCCAACTTCCCCACCACACTTACCTTACTTTCTTACTTTCTCACTCTCTCACTTTCAATCTTCTTTCCTTCTTCACTCCACCCTTCTCTCTCTTTCTCTCACCCTCACCCCTTTGTAAGACAGAAAATACACGAGACTCTTCAGCATGGAGCAGAAACCTTCCACGGATAATGGTATTGAGGTGACGGCAGGACTCGACGATAAGGCTACACGAAGACGCCAATCCGCTTTCGCCAGGCGCAAGTCCTCCGCTGTCGTTGAAGAGAGCGCCGCCGTTGTCGAAGCCCATACCCTCAACGATGCAGACCGACGTTTGGCCGAGATGGGATACACTCAGGTACGCTCACCTCATGTCATAGAGGAATGACAAGGCTGACAAGACTTCTCCAATCTCTAGGTTTACAAGCGGGAATTCTCCTGGCTGTCTACCTTCTCTTTCGCCCTCTCCGTCTCTGGACTCTTCGCCAGTGTCTCTACAACCTTCATCTACCCATACGAAGCAGGAGGGGCATCTTCAGCCGTATGGTGTTGGCTGATCTCAGGCTTCGGATGCTACTGCATAGCCTTGTCCGTGGCCGAACTCGTCTCCGCCTACCCCACATCCGGAGGACTATACTTCACATGCAAATACCTCGCCCCACCAAATTGGGTGCCGGAAATATCGTGGCTGTGCGGCTGGCTGAATCTCCTCGGCCAGATTGCAGGAGCTGCTTCTACTGAGTACGGCTGCGCTCAATTACTCCTAGCAGCCGTTTCAATGGCAGGGGACTTCGACGGGTACGTGCCCACAGACCGTCAGACCGTTGGGGTCATGGCTGCATTCACGGTACTTCACGGAGCTTTGAATAGTCTGAACACAGCAGCGCTCGAAAAGATGACGAAGACATATGTAATCTTCCACATTGCCGTCTTGTTCAGTTGCTGCGTCGCCCTTCTGGCAATGTGCGACTATAAACATACTTCCTCCTACACCTGGACTACCGTTGTAAATAATTCAGGGTGGTCACCCACAGGCTGGTCTTTCATCTTTGGCTTCCTTTCAGCCTCATGGACCATGACTGATTATGACGCGACCGCTCATATCGCCGAAGAAATCAAGAACCCCGAAATTAAAGCTCCTTGGTCCATTGCCCTCGCGCTTGGTTTCACCTGGATCGGAGGATGGCTTTATACCATAGTGCTAGCCTACTGCAGCGGCGATCCAACCCACACCCTTGGCAACGTTGTCGACCAGCCCGTAGCTCAAATCTTCTATGACGTGATTGGGAGAAATGGGGGCATCTTCTTCACCGTGGCCGCTTGCTTCGTTCTCAACTTCACCGCCATGACAGCCATCCAAGCCGGCGCCCGAACAATATGGGCATATTCACGCGACGAAATGCTTCCTCTGTCCAGGATTTGGTATAAAATCAACAAGAGGACCGATACACCAGTCTATGCAGTATGGCTCTTCGCGATATCCTGTATGCTCATCAATTTGATCGGTCTGGGTTCGTACACCGCCATTTCTGCCATCTTCAATCTGACGGCCATCGCTCTTGATTGGTCTTACTGCATTCCCATCATCTGCAAGATGCTCTACGGCAAGTTTGAGCGTGGGCCATTCCATCTCGGATGGGCTAGCTTACCAATCAACATTTGGGCTGTGGTTTGGACCACATTCGTCACAATCATCTATGTCATGCCAACCATTCGGCCGGTGACTCCAGAGAACGTAAGACTTTCCATCCCCTTTCCACACCAATCCTCAAATTTTTGCTGACCCATCGCAGATGAACTACGTCGTCGTCCTCATGGCGGCCGTCGCCATTTTCGCCGTGGGTTACTGGTACGCCGCTGGTCGCTACTACTACATTGGCCCCAGGGTCAAGGCTCAACTCATTATGGGGGTCCCAGGCGAGGATGACAAGGTGAACTCATCGGGCGGGTCGAGCGATGAGAGAAAGGACCCGGTGGCTGTGCCCTAGGGATCCGATATCCAGGCTACGACAACGCTTCGTTGGGTATGGAACGTCGAGTGACTGTATCAGTACACAGCCCGTGGGTGGCGGTCTTGCGGCGGTTTTTTCCCTTATGTTTTTTTTTTTTTTATTTGTCTATATACCCAAGTGTAAATCGCCAGATTGCTGTACAAACCACACGCATGCATACATGACTTGATTGATGGAATGGGATCTTGCTCAAGCCACTTTTTGTCCGGAAGTACAAAAGCAAGCCCTACCCGACCTCTTTGCCACGGTGGGACTAATGTATCAAATGCACGGGGGGATTGGGCGCGTAAGCTGCGACCGCGCGTGACGTTCACCCAGAGTCCATCCAGTCCAACGCGTGTCCAAAGTCGAATCCCCTTACTCGTATGACAGAATGCCAGTCCCGCTGTGGTAATTGTGCTTATGCGTGTGCTTGTACTCGTACCTGCGCTTACGCCGATCCATCCCTTCTTTGCGACGGTGGAGAGAAACGCCGTAAATGAAAGACCTGCGTGGGGGTACATGTAGCGCGCGTCTGGAACGTTGCTCGTCCGGGCCCCTTGGCCACATCTCCTGCGCTTTCCATCCCTCGCTTTTTTTTTCTCATCGTTCGTCTGCCGTCTGGAGGAGAGTCGTTCTGCCGGTCGAGGACAGGAAGAGACAGAAGCGGGCCCCGTGGGGTGGGGTGTGGGGTTTTGGGTTGGTCCTTTTTTGGGAAGGGTGGGGTGGTTGTGATGTTGGTAGAGGTAGAGGAGGGAGGGGGTTTTTGTGAGGATGGATGGATGGATGGTTGTAGAACGGGTCATGGCGGCGAGTACCTGCCCTCTGTGATTTCACTCTCCAGCTGAATATCGTTGGTTGCAACCACGCTTGGCCAATTCTCCTCTGATGTGAACACTTGCGGTAATAGAAGGGTCTAGATGTACGTGAGTGTGATGCTGTGTGGTAGGTTGGTCGGGTGCGGAAGGCTTCAAAGCGAGAGCTGCTTTGGTTGCTTGCGCTCTTTGCGGGCGGCCTCTAGCCCTGAGAGGATTTCTTGGGTCCTGATATTATTCACACATGAATGTCTAAGGCACACTGGCGTCTCTGGTTGGACTAGGAGAGTCGAAGTACTGTGGTTTCGTTTCTCTGAGGGGATGGTTTGTTTTACGCTATTGGATAGTCGAAAGCGACGGAGAGACGGTTGGTGGGGTTGTCTCAACGTCTCAACGTTACCCATCTTCTTGACCTCTACTATTCCACGATTTACCCTTGGGGGATCGAGTGTATGGTTGTTGCCTTCGCAGCTGGAAGATCGTCATCGCTTGTTAAGTTGTTGAATGATTGAGAGAGTCGGTGATAACGCCCTTGGTGATTTGTTCGCACCAAACGATCACCGCGATTGGAAAATCTTACTTGGTCGTCGTCGACTCACCATCAGCGTAAATAGCACGGTATCGGGATTTGGGAAATGACATATGCCCGCAAATGGGTTCAACTCAATATGAGGGAATGCCAAGATCTCAGAACCGCAGATCAATTCACCCACTCACACGTCAGCCGCGGAGTAAGCACATGCTGCGAGTCACAATTGACACTCTTCGCACCCATTGTGGCAGTGCAGTCCCCCAGCTCTTGACCACTACCAGTATCCATCAAATCTCCAACGTCACTGGCAAAGAAGGACGTATACCTTAGCTTCCGACCGTACGCCGCTATCGTCATGTGATCCGGGTAGATGTTCAGCTCGTCCGACACCAGCGTCCCGTCGGGTACGGGGGTCATCCCGCTCGAGTCGCGGTTGCACGCGTCGCCCAGCTTCGCGTCACCCGGGCTGAAGGTGTAGGCGAACCAGGTGGCGACTTCGGCGCCGCTGGTGCTGGAGTACTGCTGCAGCCAGATGGCGATGCCGGCGTTGGGAGGTGTCACCGGTGGTGTTGAAGGGGCTGGAACGGCTGTGGTGAGTGGCGTGGTGGCTGCAGAGGTGTTGGGTGTTGACGTGGTGGATGTAGACGTGGTGGGCGTAGTCGTGGTGGGCGTAGTCGTGGTGGGTGTTGACGATGTATGGCGCTCCGCTACACCTGCTGAGATTCCTCCTGCTATGATACTTGCGATAGCTGCTGCGACTGTAGACGGTAACGCGGAGGCGCCACCAACGGACCGACTCCCGTCTCCTCCAACGACAGCTGGCGAGACTGATGCGGGCAAGGCTGCAGTGCCTGTGGGCAAGTCTATTTGAGTCAATGGACACGATCCGTCGCGCTTTCTATATCCGCCAGGACCCTCGCATTCCTGGTACAACTCGATAGGAGCGTTGTTGTAGATTATGGGCACGCCACCGGCGACCCTTGGCCTCGACTGCGTTGAGGCCATTCTGTAGGCGTAATAATCTGGCCTCTCCCCGTAGTTGGGGGGTACGGCTGCATCGCCATTGTATCCCAAGATGAGCGCTTGGGTGATATAACCAACAGCGATTCCACACGCTGTGAGAAACGGTCGTTAGATCTCTCCATCTCGTCCGGAAATTTACACGCTGCTGGGGAAGAAAGGGGCGGGGGGTGGGTTCTGCTACGTACCGTACGAGGACACGGCACCGCTGCGATAAGGGTCAACATATTCATAAATGTAAGCACCACTAGGATTGCTAGACACCACGAGAGCACCTGGACCTGGTGCATAGGCGGTCAGGATACCATCTCCTATACGGCCTTGAGATCCTGGATGAGCCATGGCATTTGGTGTTACGCTTCCTATTACGATATTGGGATTTCGGAACAGCCGGGCTGGAATTAGGTCAATGTCCGGATCGTCTCCGCCGTCATTCCCCGCGGAAGCAACGATAGTGATTGCGTTGTCGTGGAGCCAGCCTAGAAAATCCGTCCAAAGTCTTGAGAACCTTCTCTCTGCCCTTGAATTTCGGCTGGAACCATATTGCTCGCCGAACGGATACCCAAGGGGAGAGGAGATCACAAAGTATCGTTCTCCTTGTGCTTTTCTCTCCTCAATATCGGTCTTCATCATGTTAAGCGCGTCCTTGACCGAGTATAGCGGAAACAATGCACCTCTCGCGTTGAGCTGACCGTTGGTATACTGTGGCACTTTGACTACCGTAAAACGACAATTCTGCGCCTGACCAAAACGATCGCCTATGATGAAGCCAGACAAGCGAGTCCCATGCGGTGTCAATCTACCATACCCGACCTGCCTTAATCGAGTGTCTGAATAGGCTGGATGAATCCCACCGTTAGGATTTGGCGAGTCTGGGTCGATGTAGCTATATTCGTACGGATGCTGGACCGGCATGCCGCGCGGACCCATGACAAAAGACCTTTCGTTGTAATCTACTCTAGGGAAAAGCCAGTCGATGTCCCAATCGTCTTGGGTTCGCCCACGTGTAATGCCTGGCTTGAGACGACCATTGAAATCAGGATGCTGCATGTTGAGACCGGTATCCATGAGGTATACCCGCACATACTGACGGGGCTCTCCCGCGTCCACAAAATAATAGGGGTAAGCCTCACCACCGTCGCCATGTCTGTAATTCGGTAGCGGAAGGCCCGGTACGAGAGATATGATGGCAAGACTCCATGCTGCGAATTTTTCTGCCCAGCCCTGGACCGGAATCCGCTTGAGCAGGCCACCACCTTTTGACTCTGGATCTGCGCCATGAATATGAATATTCCTTGAGCTTACCTGGGGACTCGAGATGAAAGCCTCCGTCACATTGCTAGTGCTATTGAGATCTGGATCTGTCGGGCCACTATCTGGCATTATGACGTCGATTCCTGATTCCTGTATGATGATGAATTCAGAATTGGCGTCGATGGTCGAAGCCTCTGCATCGTCAAGATCTATGGCAAAGAATTCCAAGGAGCCATCGCTTCTTTTTGCTTGCGTGACTTTGTCTCGTTGAGCATAGGGCTCGAATAGCTCATCCATGGCGGACTGGGTAGTATTGATCAACGGCATGACTAGGTATCGAGTTGGCGTCGCTGCAGCTGATGAGGAAACGCTGCTCTGCGTTGTCTGGCTCTGCTTTTGGGATGTAGTAGGCTTTTCGGTTGCAGTAGGCTTTGGGGTTGCAGTGGGGTTTTGGTCGTCAGGATCGCCACCATTTGGGTTGTCGCCCGGCGGCCCACCTCCCGGCGGCAGTTTTGTTGGATCCACGCTGGTAATTGAGATGGTAGGACGTCCACCAGGAGGGCAGAGAAGACGCCAGATGATACCAAAGGGAAAGGAGAACGATTTGTGGCAGAGAGAAGGCAAGTCGGAAGACGAATGAAACCCCGGTAGGCCGAAGATGAGGAAGGCAAGACCATGTGTACATAACTCAGGTACCTCGGTTGCAACGGTGCTTCCAGATGATGTCGTGGTGATTACGGCACCTGCAGTGGTACATGTTGAGGTGGTGATAGTCTGAATCGAAACTCCAATGGGTAAAGCTGTCTCCGTAGCCGTGACACTGTCTACGTATGCCATCGAAGCGTTTGTGCTGGCCACATCAGAAGTATTCCCTACTTCAGTCGTCTTATTCGGCAAGGAGTCTTGTGTGCTTGTGGCCTGGAGGGCATAAGTGACTGAACTTGCAGGCAACGGAGTGGTCGACGTTCCGGATCTCGTACGATTTCTGGCTTCAAGCGTCTGACTAGTGATCGACGATGACTCTGCTACATTGATAGCAATACTGTAAGTTCTTGCCGTTGAGTTTCTGATTTCGGAAATATTACTAGCTAACGTGAAAGTCTCTGTTCGTAGGGTGTTGACAGATATTATTGCAGAAAGGTTAGAGCTTGAAACCACGCCCGACGAAGAACTCTGCGTTGGTGATGTTCCAACCTGGGGGGCATAAGTGATTGGACCTGTCGTTCTGGACCTAGTCAGGTTGCCGACTCCCAGTACCTGACTCGTGACCGACAATGACCCTGCCACGTTGACGGTAGGATCATACGTGCCTGCTGTGAGATTGCTGATTTCGGCAGTGTGATAAGCTGATATAGAAGCCCCTGATCCTAAAGTATTGACAGACGTTGTTGCAGACGAATGAGGGCTTGACACCACGTTCGACGAAGGATTCTGCGTAGGTGATGTCCCAACCGACACAGCCGATAGACCAGAAAAGGTCTCCGAAGCTGACACACTCCCAGTGATCCCGCTCTGCCCTGTGGGAGTCGAGGTGAGCGAAACCGAAAGGCCTCCGATTACGGTGTTGCTGAAAGTTCTGCCAGTTTCAACGCCTGCTTCTGTACCCCCAACAATGTTGTTCAATGCGGTTATGATTGAAGTGGGCAGTACGTGAAACTCAGCAACTACGGACGATGCTACGTGACCAGCACTATACGTGAAGGCTTCCTCGATGCAGACGTCCCCTGAAGCGCACGTACTGATGTCTGCATTCGTCAGAGTGGAAATCGGACTTGGTAAGCCGGTGGACTCTGGCATCAATTCGACGAATCCGTTCGTCCCCACCACCACAGCATCGTATATGAGCGCGTCTGTTGACGATGTTTGTGTGACCGGCACAGCATGTAGTGGAAGCAAGAGAGCAAAAGCAACAGCAAAAGATAGAACAATAAAGGGTTTCATATTTGCACGGTGGAGACATTTGATGTGAGCAAAGGAGGATTGGCAGTAAAACACATGACTTCATCTACAAAGCAAAAGAGAATTGGAAGTATATAAATCAACAACGTGTTAAGCCGCATTTCCTTGCTCCTTTGGAGATACCCTCGGCAGCATGAGTTTTGACGAATAGTAAAGTAGGAGAACGCCATAGGTTCAGTTGATAAGAGAAGAATTTGACCTTACACCTTATTAATCAATTGGTTGTTTTACTTTGAGTAGGCTAATCTAATGACGCTAACCCCCACTTGGTAATGTTTGGTTAGAAATGCCAATCAGACAAGTGAAGCCAACTCGGAAAAGTTACCCTCTTATCAAATTCCCTGTTTCATACCCCAGCTTTCCAGTAATGAACTGTTGGACTGAAGTTGCCTTGGCTGATTCCTCCTACAACGACTTCATACCTTGTTTCTGACAAAATGTCTTCTCTGTGAGTCTTGGAGGACATCCTTACCGCGCGGTTCAGTGATGCGCTGTACGAGGTTCCAGAAGGTCAACGCCCAACAGCCGTACGATCTGAATTGCAGAATTTCCAGATTTGGAAGCAGCTTCAACAGCAACACAAGGGTTGCTTCGCGATTACCTCTTCGAATATGATCATACCAACGCCCACTGCCGTTTTTGCCAAAGCAGCTAGAGTTCAAGACTAGCTCCTCGACTCATACAGCGCAGTCCTATCTATCTTTCCCCACATAATCACAGCATCCTTCTCACAATTGTCGAACAGAGTGCCGCAGGACAACAGCTTCTCGAATTAGAAGGGAGGACTCGCGTGTCTAAATGCGCTCTGCGCCTGTGATTGGAGGGAATTCGGGTCAGAACCTATCTCAGCACCATGCACTCGAACCGGTGAGGAGGAAAATCCTAACGAGAGCGCTAGGGAAATCCTAACACCTAGGAGTTGGCGCTCGGCAGCTTACGATCGAATTTGAAAGTCACGTACCTTCCCCACCCGTTCTGAGAGGTGATGACAGCGAACATTCAAGCTTTCTGAATTCGTCGTGTGCAGCGCGCAGTACATGCTCCTTGCCCATAATATGAGACCTGCAGGGCGTTCCTCGACTATCGTTTGGGAGAGCAGACTACGTTAAGGTGGTCCCCAAAATCTCCGACTGCATTGGTATCGAAGGAGCTATTTCCATCCATCTTCCTGTTGTGTGGCAACAACGGCAGGCTGGCAGGGTAGGCGCTCTACTATGCTCTTTCCCTTTTTCGCTGCAAGCTTTTGATGTAGTGGTGCAACCAGTCGAGCTGTAATGCCTGCACGGATAATCCATCATGATAAGTTGTGGAACCTTTGCTTGGTGCCAGATACGTTGTAGAATACCCCCGGCGCTGAGATCAATTGGATGGCTTCCTTGAGAATTGGACGGGAACTGTAGATCTTGGCGTTGTGACATTTGACCCTCGACGATTCAATGAAACGAAAACACTTCTATGACTGGCCAACGGACGTACATTTCATGGCTCCGGAGAGTCATCAGACTTGCGCTTTTCGGTCGACTCGGCATTGTCAGTCAGGATGGGTGCGCGAGGACAATATTCCCAGGGAGGACATGTGATGGCACGATAACGATGCTGCCACACAGCTGCATGCAATTGGTCGAGGTAGCAAGAATCCTCTGGGGCTATCTTGTCCCGCGGGGGTCAAAGGTCTATGCTTACTGGAACAATGGGATGGTCGTCAAAATTGGGACTAGAAATGCATAGCTATGGATCTGGAAAACGGAACTTTCGAATACGGCGAGTCAATTCCAGGCTGGTTGAAACTGTGTGTAAAGCATCATCTTTGCGCGAGATGCTGCATGTTAGACACGGAGAGGAAGTACGTGTGCCAAGCTTTTCTTCTTTCTTTTTTCTCTTCTTTTTTCTCTTTCCAACTTTTCCCCTCTCCCCTCAAATCTCCGTGAATAAGTACTCCGTACCCAGGCGTAAGATTGTGCATGAGTCTGAACCTTCATCTTTCCAATCATCTACTCGTGCTAAATCACTCCCCCGGCAATTAGCAGCCGTATCAGTGCCTAGTCTTTCGTCGGTTCATGACAGCTTGTTCGTGGCGGTTCGCTCCGTCTGTCTGCCTAGACATCTATTATTACGGAGTAATCGTGCCCTCGGCAAGGAACGAGACAGGTGCTTGTACGGCACGATTAGAGGGAACGGCCTGGTTTCAACGGGCGACAAGGTTTGGGACATGTGTCTCCAGCAATTGAGTGCAAGCATCATTCTCGCTAGGCCTACGCCCACGGCTTAGGATACTGCTGCTTCGATATGACATCAAACCCATTGAGACTTCCCAGTTATTTCCAGCGTCTGGAGCTGAATGATGACGGTTAAGAAGGGAGATGATAGGTGTACGAGTAGCCCCCCTTCTTGACACGATGAACCCCACATGGCCACCTGGCGCATCTTCACCCGTACAGCTTCCGGGAACCGTGGGGGTCAGTTCCGACACATCACTGACACGCCCTCGCCTTGAGTGACGCACTCTACGGGTAGCCCAACCTGACTAGCCCGGAAGTTGTACCCGGCTATGGGGTTTTAGGGGGAGGGGGGCCAATGTATGGTCAATGTATCATATGACGTTCCTGCTTCCTTGAAATTCTACAGGTCCTTCACCCGAACTAAGACAGAGTTGCATACCATGGCGCCTATAGAGTATCAAAGCGGCCGCTTACATGCAGGGTGATCGACAGTTTCGGAGAATTTCCTGCATGTTATGCATCTACCCGGACCAGGCTTCCTTGTTTCCTTCTCGGCTGCGCAGGTTTTTCTTTCTTTTCTTTTCTTTTCTTTTCTTTTCTTTTCTTTTCTTTTCTATTCTTCGAACTTCCATCACCTCATCATCATGTACTTTGTCACTTACTTTGATGGCCTTCTAGAGATGATGCAAAAAAGCGGATTGCAAGGAACTGTGATTGTGAAAACTCTCTACCTAGAGATGGTATTCCACCCCCTGTCTGCAGAGTCTAACGGCGACCAATAAGGTGGTGCTCTATTAGTAGCTGTGTCATGTCCGCCTTCTTTGTTTGATGGAGAAGATCGGCGTGGTCATATGATCGACATTTCATCATAACGTTACTTTACTTCAACATTAAAGTGCTCCGCATTCTACGGGCAGTTGTTCCCGCGCTCAGTCTTGGCATCTCTTATCGAGTGTCTAAGGTCTAAGAGTAAGCGCCTAGTACGCCCAGAGTACCTACGAGTAGAGGCTAAGGTATCCACATTTCAGAAACGGCAACCATGGAACAATCCGGCTTCTCCTCCGACTCTCGGATACAGCTCCGGCCTCCCCCTATGAAAAGCCCCAGCCATCTTAATGAGCCAGTCTCGCATAGAATAATATCTTTGACGTTAGCGTTGTTGTCTTGGTTGCTTTTGCAGAAGTCATCAATTATTTGAACCGATGACGATGCGGACAATGATGTTTGTTTGATGATAACATCAGGGTATCTGTCAGCTAGAGTATGGCGTCGATTGGGTGCCGAAGCACAGGTAACGCCGATGTCAATGCCAATACCATGGGAGTGAGGGATCTTCCTCCGAGTACTTTGGCGAACAACGTTATCCGTCAATCTTGATCCATCAAATCAACATCCCATTCATTCCCTGCTCTCAAACATGACGTTTTCGTGATTGCCATATGACACTGCCCCCTCAACCAGAAGTGGCAGCTCCTTTTCCAACAATGACGTCCTGCCTTCTGGCTACGGTCAGAGGAGCTCAGACAGTGGCAAGGTTTCATGTTGGGTGAGAATGGAGCAGTGTGAGCCGCTTCTCTTTTTTATACTCGCCCTCTCGCTCTGTCTCCCTCGCCCCTTCTTCTTTACTCTTCCCACTACCACTTCCACCAGCCAGCAACATCAAAATTGAATATCAACTCTCTCCATCGCCATCGCCAACACGAACCTCCTTCACCTACCTTTGTAAGCCACAAGACCCTCAACCATACCGACCCAGAAGTCTCTCATACCTCAAAGACTCTCGAGATGTCATACCCATGGGCCACTGCATTCCTGCTGGAAGCATCTGCACTCGGCTCGCCATCTATCTCCTCCTCGTCAGCCAACTTGCCAGCCTCACCCAAGGCTGCCTCAGTGTCGGACTCATCTGCCTTGTCAATTACATCAGAGACTCCATCGTTGTCCGATTTATCCGCGGCTACATCACTCTCATCCAGGAGTGACTCCTCCCCTATTCCGCGGGATCCTTTGGACTTGGAGATTGTCGTCGCGCACTATAGCGAGGATCTTAGCTGGCTCAAAGCAGTCATCGAGCACTGCAAGGTCTATTCCAAAGGCGGCCCTGAGAACGCGCCCGAGCTCTGCTTCGACGTCGATGCCCTCGAGAACATCGGCCGTGAAGGTCACACCTACCTCTACCATATTGTCAAGTACTACGACAGTCTCAAGGATGTCACCCTGTTCACCCAAGGCCGCGTCGATGACCATACTGATCTCACCGCACTCCAGATGAAAGAGAGAGCCCTCAACACCAAGCCTGGAAGGGTCACCACTTACCCGCACCGCGCCATGGAGCTCTTCAAGCTCTGGGATGGCATTCCCTGGGAGAAATACCCCTGCTGGGCCAAGTGGTCATCCCCAGAGGGGACATTCAAGGGCAAGAGAGCGCTGAAGACGCCGGCACAATACTTCAAAGACTTCTTCGACAACTTCGGTCACGATGGCCCACCTCAGTCCATAGGCTTCCAGCCTGGCGCCATCTTTGCCGTGAGACGCGAGACCATCCACCAACACCCGAAGGCACTCTACGCGCGGATGCTGGAGGAACTTTTCCTGGGGGAGATGAAGTCCGTCGATCCCGAAACCGGCCACTACTTTGAGCGCTTTTGGCCCACCGTCTTCCGACACGAAGAGTATTGCTGCTGGGATGCGAGCGATGTCTCTGATGCCGAGCTGAACGATCAGGGTCAGTTGGCCAAGGGGAGATGGCACGAGACCCCTCAGGGCGTCGAGGTGGATGTGGGCTACACCAACAAGTCTTAGTGAGGTGGACTCTTGGACGCCGCTGGCGAGGTGTATGGGGATTTCACGGAATGATCCTCCGTGCAATGATTGTCCTAGAACACGGACGCAACGGCTCATGGACCTTGGCATGGATGGCGAAGGCGATGATAGACAGTGTTCCTACTTGCGCTTTGCGATCATTATTGTACACTATGTCTAGATAGATGTAGTAGCATGCAAATCTGTCGAGAGGAATTGACTTCATCACCAACACCAAGCGCAATGAACGGCGTGTAGGTACCTAGGGCCATTCGCGGGGCCACTCCGTTGCCGTTGCAGGGAGTCCTATCCCCGCCTTGGTGCCAAGAGCGGCTCCGGCTTCATCACATTGGCATAAGCTGTCGCTTCTTGATGCAACCTTTTGGATCTAAGGATACTACCTGCTTCGTTGTTCTCGGTTTCCGCGGATCGCCCCATTGTTGAGCACTTTCTATCCATGCGATATGATACCAGTATGATTTGCGTTTCCACTCGCATTGGTCTCAGCGTTCATACTCAGAGAGTGCTTCAACCACCTACTGTTGCGATGACTCTGCGTCCTCCAGAGTTGGTCCTTCCGGCGGTTCTGCGCGTACGACGGAAGGGTCATTGGTCCACTTTCCGTCGTCCCCAACGCAAATTCCAAGCATGGGACTTTGAGGCGATGCGGAATGCCCAGCCTGGAGAGACTCGAGTGTGAATTTACTTGACGAGCCCGAAGCACGTTTTGGTGTTCTCGCCTTCAAAGGAAAGTTGTTTCTTGTGTTTTATCACACAACACTGAATCTCCGCGAGCTCTTCCGCGTCTTAGCCTTGTCGCATTTACCAGCATAGGAGAAGTGAGGCCGAACCAGTCGTTAGGTGTATGGGAAATCGGCACTAATCTCGCGCAACATCTCGTCAGCAGTAGACGCCGTCGCTTTCTTTCAGCTTGTCAGAAATCGACAGTTTAGTTCCCATAGAGGGAACCCTTCTCATGTCACTCTTCTTGTATTTGGCCTTTTCGGCAAAGCTTCACTACTTGGCGTCGGATTCTGTCGCGCCGCTCTCAACATGAAGACATCAACGTTACTTATAAGCCGGGTTACAAACATGTTTCCTGGGTGTCTTTGGGACTGGCTATAGTAAAGTAGCTGGTTCTAGATGCACGCCGGATCATGTGGCTCAAGTATGCTGCAAGAGCGAGCGCAGAGACGCTGCAATACTGTTCGCAGTACATCGCATCCAGAGTGTTACACAGAGTGTTGAGTAGGGGATGGCCACTCTTGAGAAGCTGCAGTGCGGCTTGTCACGTGCTCAAAGAGAATGCAGATGTAGCTTGAACGCTACTGATGTGGGTTGTCGTAAATCGGAGGATGGTACCGGCCATTGTTGTTTAATGACTTTCCACCTTGAGAAGCCGGTCGTCTGAAGGTTTAATGCGGTCTGAAAGCCAAGGGTAATTCAAACACCGATACTACTGCAGTTTGGGGGAATACAGCTTCACGTTGACCTGCATTTAGGTATCAAAATTACCTATACAAGCTGCTCCTGATTGCTTTCGAGTGGTTGCCTTTTCCCATTCACGCCAGGAGAATACTCACCGATATGGGACTCGGCTTGGTAATAAAATTGTACAGTGCTTCACTATGAGCTGTCTTTATATTAAAACAACAAAAAACCGGAAGTGAACATACCGAGACCGCGAACAAAAGAGGAGCATCCAGAACCCACATTTCATCTAGCAAGCAAGACTGTATTTCGGATTGGTGCCGCCGGCTGACGCAATGACGCCAAACGGAAGAGGAACATTTCCATCATACAGAGTATACCACCACGTATTCGTCTTCCCAAATAGATGCCCACACCCCACAGTCTTCCAATAAGTCTGCGCATTCTCTGTCCCCGTCACCGACGACGTCCCAGCGAATGATCCACTGGTCGGCCATCCCGTCTCCGTTACCCACACAGGCTTCGAGTTGGGAATCACAGCCATGCCGGACGTGAAATCGCTGAGGCTGGACGGAGAACCGCTAGAGTAGTACGGGTACACGTCCGCGCCGATCCAATCGATTTTGTCAATTATCGAACTCCCGTCGCTCCCTTGCCAGATGTTGGCCGTGTCCACGTGCCCAAGTTGCCAGTTTACCCCTGCGGTTTCCATGGCGCTGCGCGTCTGGCTGATGTAGCTGAGGAGTGCCGCGGCGCTGGCGCCGCTCCCGGATGGATTTCGATACAGATCTTCGCTGCCGACTGAGATCCCGACGACCAGATTATTGAGCTTCGGGTATTGTTTCACCGCGGCAGCCAGTGCGTTGAGTTCGTTGGTGACTGTGGTCTGCCCGCTCGAGCACCAGATCCCGAGAAGTAACGTCGTGCCCGTGTTGATGGCGGCTTGGAAAGCGGACGATGGCGTGTCGGTTGTGCCGTATTCAATCATGGTATATAGCCGTGCACTGTTGAAACCAGAGCTTCCGGATAGCTTCTGCGCCGCGGCGAATTCTGTCGCGAAGTCTGTGCCGGCGTTGTTGGTGGAGGCGCCGTAGTTGAAACCTTTGTGAGCGCCGCCGTTGCCGGGAGGGGGTGGTAAACTGGATGTGTCGGAGTTGGAGGGTACGGGGGTCTCTTCGGTGGACGCTGGAGTGGTGGTGGTGGTGGTTGTTGTGCCTGATGGTCGATGTCGACGGCCGCCAAAACCTTGAGCTAGGACAATTGGAATGAATGATACGAAAGCGATCAAAGAGAATGCTGAGAGCCGCATGATGAGAAGGACCGTGAAGATAGATCAAGAGAGTGGACGTTTGACTCACAGAACCAAAGCAATTATAATGGAAGAACGGTTTGGGGGAGGTCATTTGGATTTGTACCTGGCAGTAGGTCATGGTGTCTCACCATGGTGTCTTGGGGTTACTCCTATCAAGTTGGACGATCTCCTATCATGAGGCGTATCTCTTCACTTGGATACGATATAAGCTGTTCTCGATGTTCTTGCGTGGGTCTGTCCTGATGGAGGTGGCACAGGGTGTCGCAGGACGAAAGGGGAATGCACGATGTCACATCTATCTCCGTGACCCATTTGTGCACCAATCGCTTCCGAGTCTTGATAAAGTGGTCTCTCCAGATAAATGTGATGCTGCAAGGCCGAATCCCTAACTGCATTACAGCTCCCAGCGCAGTTTTCGTCGCCATCTTCATTTTGCATTTCAACAACCTATTTTGTCATAGCAGTCTCTCGAGCAAAGGGACTCATTTAAGCTATTTTCGAGCTCCAGAGGCAAAGACGTGTCACATATACACGCTATCGCCAAATGGAGTTCGGGTCTATTGGCTGAAGGTTATAAGTCTGCGGCGTAAAACCGGTCTGCGCTAACGCGTTCGGACAATGGTTGCGAGACTTCGCACTTCAAACAGGCTTGGAATCTTCCACGATAGTACGATATGGACTTTGATAGGGGGCTTTTTGTGACCAAAAGGTGCCGGATGGGTACACGTGAGGTGGGTTTGGTGTTTTGGCTTCGAGTCCATGATTGAAGGTCTGGGGGCGATTGGAAGGTCGGGACTTCGATGGGTTAGTTTCCATGAACGAAGAGAAAGTCTTAAGAATTGATAAGAACTTTGAGCTTCTTTGTGTTGAGATGTAAGAATAACTGGAACCTATGTCTCATTGATAAAGGCAAAAAGCAAACGAAGATGGATTTGCTCTCTTCCATCCTTGAGCGGCCGGCCATTACGCTTTTCGAACATATCGATATAATCTGGTCATTCTGTAAGGCCCAGTGTCCTTGATCAATTCGTGCTAGATCAATTTGTGCTAGGAAGAGATCCAAAGCTTTTGATTGACCGCCATGTACCTTGCTGAGCACACAGACTGTAAAGATACCCAAGGTTTGGCAGATGTATCTTATTACAAGATCAACGAGTACACAACGATTGGCGGGACAGAGCCTCTAGAGGCACCGTCCACCATGCTGCAGGATGAGTCAGAGTGTTCATAGAAGACTGTGCCTTTGACCAGAAACACGAGAAGCGTACCACGCAGGAAGTTTCTCTTACCAGAAAAGGCGCCCAGAGACCTTCGATTCGTTGTTCGTTCTTTCCAGTGCATCAACTTCGGGTCTTCGTCTTCTCACGAACCCTATGATCATTGCTTTGGTCGGATCCTTGCGGTGAACTTGTACCCCGTTCCATCTGGTTATATGTTTGCGCTTTGTCCGTCTTTGTAACTATTTCTCCCTGATGATTTTCAACCCTCGCTCCAGGAACCTGCTCTCAGCCGAGTCTTCCGCGGCTATTGCGGCCTCGAGCGACTTCATGGCCTAGACCACAGCAGTATCCATACCCTCCCAAGAACACAGAAAATAAGTAAAATATGCACTACGTCTAATGGCAAGGTGACTCATTTGTCTGATTCCAATATATGGCCAGTCAGCAGTCTATAGAGAGTCTTGGTTATAGCCGGAGTAGCAATGCATCAGTTATCTGAATCTCTTCCTCCTGCCTCGTTGAAGAGGTTCTGTCATGTTCCGTGCACCACGTGCACTGGTGATCTGCCAGCTTCTCTACTTGGCATTACCCTTGGACAAAGCCAGCAGCCAGATCAAGGCTATGTGTGTTCAGTCTGCCGTCCTTGTCGAAAAGCTTCAGGGAAGAAGCCGGTGGCCACGCTTTGAAGCGGATATGATGACCTGGAACACCTTCTCAAAATAAATTCAGAGGATCTCGTGCGAATATCGAGAACTTACGGTTGACTTGTCTCTTGAAGATGAGTACTGTTGTCAGCTGCTGGAGTCATTTAAAGTGTCGGAGGAGAAGTCTGTAGATGTGCATGATTGGGATGGAGGAGAAAGACAGCGTGCTTGAAAGGCAAAGGGTGGCCGAAGCACCTGTGAGGAAAGTGAGGGAGTACTTGGCACAATCAGTGAAATGGCATTCGAAGGAGAAAGGTTTAGAAGAACCGAACCGCAGGCCATATCAGTGCGCATGCATCCAGAGCTCTCTTTTCGCTATAAAAGACCAAAGGCTAAACCGTTGGCATTTTAGGAAAATGCACGTCTTCCTCATCACCTATCTAAATTCTGTCGTTTAAATCCGTTGAAATCATTTCGTCTATCTCGTTGACCGCCTCGGTACCAGAAACAAATGGCAGGTTCTCCCTTTTCTGTATACCCTCTGCATATTTACCCAGACAATCCAGCGTATGCATTGTTATACACATCGCAAATACAGCGTAGTTGTCAGCGTTAAACGTAGCTAAATCGGGCCTTGCAAGGCCGAGATATCGAACCATATCCACACCGTAGAACCTTGAAGCGAAGGACCCACTCTGAGTCGCGTCTGAAACCCATCGTTTCCAGTTCGTATTTTCCCACCTTCCATCTGGTGGTCTGACTGAAGGTTGATATGTGATAACTTTCACAGAAAGTGATGCGTTAGCAGCAAATTCGGCAAGGTAATGGCTGCCAATGGTAACGGTTTGCGCACTATTTTTGCTAACATAATGGATCAGTTCATGAAAACCGGTTAGAGTGGCGGTCTGGTAGTAGGTCTGGATTCTGATTGCTATGTGCACCTAGACTGGCTATTGTGGGTTCGTGATACATGCTTGAACAAAATGTAATACTAGAGTGAGAACTTAGCAAGCATCACAGATACGTCGCTTTGCTGGTGTTGGATTGAATAACAGGATATTTAGTGAAACCTACAGAGGTTTTATAGATACGCTGGTCTGGAGCGATATTCGAACGCAAAAAAGTAGCCCGTATCCATCACGGTGTCATATATCAAACCGGGAAACGGTTAACCGTTTGTCGCTGCGAAGCTTAACGGGGAGTCAGAAATTTCCCCAACAATTCTGGCCTTGAGCGCTCAGCATACTGTTTGCGCTGTACTCTACTGCTGGGTTTTGCGAGTTTTCAATCACTTTACCATTGGAGTCGACCATACGACTGGTGAAGAAGCTCCAATCGTTATCGTAAAAGAACCATGGTCGGGGGGAACTGGGCTGGATAAAAAGTATCCCACGGATTGGCGACTTTGCAGTAAAATGTCTTGGCATCCCCCACCAAAAATCTACATACTTGGTATGGCCTCCAAATGCTGCTTCCAACACGCAATATGATTACATATATGAATCCCACATAGTCTACAGCCATGAATACCCCTTGGTGGTGCTCGTCGTCGAATCCTTTTGTCCGTGGGACCATAAGTGGAATTTGAAGATAATTCCAATAGTGGCTTTCTGATTTTTGCTCGCTCTGGTACTTTCCTCCCAGAATGCAAGCAAGGTACGCATGTTTTGGCCTTATCCCCCATACGTTCTAGCCTACCATGTTCCCGCGCAGCTGCCGGATGTACTCGTGATGACAGACATTGTTTGACTGAAGAGGGATATCCGAAGAGTCGCTCCGAATGTTCGAATAATTGATTGGCAAGTTTGACACGGAACTCTCTATGACTATGGTGCTCCCAGGACTCAGCATGGGGTATCTCCGGAGTACAATGAGCTATTTTATAGCTGTTGACGACGGCGGTATCCAGTAGAAAATGCCACAGTGGCTTCCACTTCTTGAAATGAACTCGTTGTGTATTGTAATAACAACGCAATTGATCCGCATTGTCAACCCCGTTCATGTAATGATTATACATATTAATAAACTCGGGGATAGAAAGCTCTTTTCGGGCCTGATCTCCAAACATAGCTCTAGAAGTACGTGCATTTGTGGCTGTTTTTGCTGGTCTTCGACGGAGACGTTTCACTGTTTTCTGACCATTTGAGACAGTGGTCATAAATAACACCACATTTTGGTCTTTCCAGCCAAATTGCATGACTTTTTCATCCTCTGATAGACTCCCATACAATTTGCCCCATTCCAGAGCCGAGTTCCACTTGGTTCTAAGCTCCAAAATCCTCTCTTCCAGTCCCCGACGTGGCTCTGCCTGTTCCCGTTGTGCCTTGGTACCCTCCGTGGCCTCTAGATCCTCGCTTTTCGTAGTTGTGACACGCACAGTCCCAGCTGCTCCGAATCCTTCATAATCAAGCTGTGAGAATAATCGACCTCCTGAGAATAGGTTGTCTAGCCATAGAATATGAGAATAGTTTCTAGCAATACCGTCCTGAGTCACCAAATCTAGAACAACAGCCTGAGTTCGATTGAAACCCAAGTCGTCAGTCCAATAATCGTCCAAATCCTGAGGCCCCTCGCCCTTATTCTGACCCTTGGCATGATATATCCAATCTAATACATAGCCCTGATTGGCCAAGACCCAAATGTTGAAGCCCTCCGGTGTTGGCTTGTTGGGAATATTCACAATCTCCTTGGCACGTCCCATAAATCGCTGTATTGTCTCATCAACAGCCAGATGTGTACCCATTTTCCAGTACTTCTTGAAGGCCTGTCGGAGAGTATCACTCAGGGGTTCCAATTTGTCAAATATACTCTCCTTTTGGCCAGGGGATATGGGCTTTGAGACATGAAAAAATCTGTCTATTTGTTGCACCTTTTTAGGCTAATATGCTTCAAAACCTGCTCATGAACGGCTCCCTTAAGAGGATCCGTATTCCAGAATTCTTTGATACCAGACTCCGAATGTAGGCCCATCCAAATGGACACCCCTAAGTAGGCTCGAAATTCTTTGACTGTGATGGTGAACCAAGTACGTGCCTCAGGCTTTTCTGGTCCTGGGTACAAGAAAGCGTACTCATTTGTATGCTGTACGAGTACTTTTAGGGTCTCTTCGCTAAAAAACAAGCTGAAAATAGCATAGGGATGATTAAGATGGCGACCACGAATTGCGAACACACCCACCAGGGCCCCTGCGGGGCTCTAGAGACCTCCAATGTGAAGGTCACGACGAGTACAGCCAAGAACCAAGAGGAGGAGTCGGTAGGAGTCGAGGGAGGGCAACGCGATGCCGAAGACAATGTGGGAGAGCAAGACGGACACGCGTTGGCTACGCGTATAGACGCGATGAAGAGGATGGAGAGATCGAATAAGGAGGCAGCGAGGGCCACAGAGGACGGCACGAAACAGAAGGAGAAGGGTCACAGACGTGACCACGTCAAGAGAATGGGCCAGTTGGTCAAAGACGCGGCGGAAACCGCGAAGAATATATCGTTCGAGGATCTCGACGGACAGAAATTTGGGCTATTTAAGATGGCAATCCAGCTAGCAAGTGAATANATTACGATATGATATAACGACGAAGACTTTTATAAGAAGATCTCGATAAAAAAATTTCGTAGTCAAGATTATCGATTCTAAAATAAAATAGATCTTCTCGACGTTCTGAAATAACTAACATTAATAATAATTATAGACAATCTTAACGCTCTTTTTATGTCTGACGATAGAAGAATGTCAAGGAACGAGGCTAGGCTAGGACTATGTCAGGGAACGAGGCTTGATAAGAGGAATCTCATTCTCTATGGCTAGGACTAGGTAGAATTCCAAGACGAAAGATGAGGAAACAAGAAAGAACGGGGGATGCGAGCAGCCCTTAAGGGGCTGTCGCCTAGATCGTCGGCTATCGCATAGATTAACCTGACTAGACTGAGATCCACACCATGACAGACTACCACTTGGTATACTTGGTCTGGTAGGGTCAGGTCTATTTACAAGACGAAAGACAAGGAAGGAAAGTGGAAAGTGGGCGCTCAGCGCCCCTATATAGGATCAGACGAAAGCCAACACGGCTATCGCATAACCGTCGCATATACAACAGTGGAAATGGGATTCCAGCAACCCTTTGCTGACTAGGCTAGATCTAGACCAGATCTGGGCTGGAAGCTGGGCTGACTTCACACCGTGACACTTTCTTATAAAGTAAATAAGCTAATATTTAATTGAAACGAATATCGAAACGTATTTTCTTACTCAGTCGAGAGTGACTTAATAATTTATCTCTAAAGTCGTATAGTTTTTTTTAAATATCAATATCGTTTGAAGTGTCGCTATATCGTTAATNGTGGTCAACAAGTCCTAGCCACGAATGGTTCGTTTTGCCTGTAGGTAGGCCACACCCGGATGCCCAATGATCTGACGTCGAAACGTCTTCACAACGGTCCCGATGACAATTTTCTTTTACTGTTCGCTTGTCAGTACGAACGGAAGGGTGGATGATCTAGTTGTAGTGTCAGAACCGTGCCCAGAGTCAAGTCTAATGGGGGTAAATTGAATAAGACAACTAGATAAAGAGCGAATATGTACACAGGAGAAGAGCGCTTAAATACTAGGAAGAATCCCCGCTAGCCTATGTGATAATGAGAATGTGTCAATGACCAATAAATACTCTATGTGCCTGACACATAGCCATAAACACTCCCTTTGTACCTGACAGCTAGGGTACGTCCGTAACATACTTTATATTCGACTTGATAAAAAGAAAACGATTTAAATAATCGCTAATTAAAAGAATAAAAGCGACGCGAACGACGATAATACTTCTTCTTCAAAATAGCAGAAGATCGTCAAATTCATTAAATTTTCTAATTTTTCTATATTTACTAACGATGTTAATTTCTGTCAAGGAACGAGGCTAGGCTAGGACTACCACTTGGTATACTTGGTCTGGTAGGGTCAGGTCTATTTACAAGACGAAAGACAAGGAAGGAAAGTGGAAAGTGGGCGCTCAGCGCCCCTATATAGGATCAGACGAAAGCCAACACGGCTATCGCATAACCGTCGCATATACAACAGTGGAAATGGGATTCCAGCAACCCTTGGCTGACTAGGCTAGATCTAGACTAGATCTGGGCTGGAAGCTGGGCTGACTTCACACCGTGACATCTCTCTAAATTATATTATAATCAAAAACTCTACGAGACAATCATGACTGACAGATCTTACAAAGAATTCGGACTTATATTACATATCGAAAAAATATTTAAAAGAGAGGTTTTGATAGAGAAATTAGTGATAATAGTTAGAAATCATCAAGAATCAGAGGAGAGTGTAAAGTATATAATGTGTATTTATGTCGTCCAAAGAACTGTGTAAAGCGATTCCATAAGAGGGATATCGCTATGACATCTATTGAATAGATTTCAGCCATGTATAATAGTTTATCTAGTGGTGGTGGAATGATAGATAGAATAGTGGTGGGGAAAGTCACATTTGTTACGTGTCGGCGGTTATCGGATAAGAGGATCTTTGATATTTCGCGACTTTTTCCATCTCGGCCAAAAAAAAAACGATGGGGCCTGTCAACTCGGAGCCTTCGCCAAGGGTTTTGCAAAAAGGAGTAATGCGGGGCGTACCTTCCTTACGCTTAATCATTATACCTAACCGTATAAATATTATCAGAATTAGAGAATTATTATATAGCCGTTGTAAGAAATAAAACAAGAAGGATAGTTCTTTAACAGTATTACGGTGTGACCGACAAGTAGCGCATATCCTATCAGGATGGATGGAACGAATGTATGTTAGACATCTGTTATAGATCAAGGCATCTCGGTATATACCCTCCTCAATCATAATCATAATCATAGAACGGGATATCACAATCGCAATCATCATGACGAGCAAACCCATGCTGCCGGCCCGAAGTACCACCACCCTTCCTCTTCTCCCCCCGCAAACTCTGCCGACAGCTCGCACAAGCCACCATGCTGCAGCCAGGACACTGGAACGCAAAGCGGTTCTGCACAGCATAACACTTGCTGCAGCGCTGCCTTCCCTCTATCTTCGGCCAGAACCTCTCGTGTCGACACGTACCCTTCGTCGCCGTTCCAGACCGATCATCTCGTCTCTTTCTGGCCTTTTGGGTCGCCTCCTCTGCCCTTCGTATCGCTTGAGCTCGCTCTTCCGCTTCCTGACGACGTCTCTCCGCCGCGGCCGCCGCCGCCGCCGCAGTCACCCGTGCACGTTGTAGTGCCTCTCGCGCCTCTCGTGCCTCTCGTGCCTCTCGTGCCGCTTGAGCTTCCCGAGCTTCTCTCGCAGCCCGTTCCTTCTGAGCTTTAGCCATCCTTTCCTGCATCTCTCTCATCGCTCGAGCCCTCGCTTCTTGCTCCGCCTTCAATCTACTAGCCCTCGCCTCCTCTTCCACCCTCCTCTTCCCCTCCTCCACCTTCCTTTTCTCCGCCGCAATCTTGCCATTCACATCCTTTAGCGCATCTTGCAATCTTTGAAGCTTCGTTTCTTTCTCAGCCAATTCGTTTCCTTTGATGCTCTTACTAGCCACTCTATTCAGACGGTTCGTCTCCCGCTCCTGTTTCTGCTGCTCCGTCTCTTCAACTCTGCCAGAGATGGGCGAAGACAAGTACGTCCACCAGCTATTCCGCTCCTTGTCCTTTCGCTTATCATCGTTGTCTTGATCCTGAAGACGCTTCAAATCTGCTACAAGCTTCCTGATTACCCGGGATAGTTCGAAAATATCATCTTCATATCTCCGTCTATTTGACTCCAGATTTCGAAGCCGTTCCTGTCGAGCATTATCTTCTTCCTGCTTCTTCGCCCTCGTTTCAGCTGTCCTTCTTGCTTCAGCCTGTGCGGCTTCTGCTTGGCGCTGTTCCGATTCTTGCCTTGCCCGTTCACTGTCTCTGATGCTTGGCCATCGTAGATCGTAAGCTCGTCTTTTGGCGGGATCGCTAATGGTATCGTAGGCGTTTTGGAGCTTCGTCAATAACAGTCAGCCACTGTCTCTGTCTACAGAAGTTCATTTTGGCGTGCGCCTAGAGCTTACGAGCTGAAACACAGCCGTGGAATCGCCCTGGAGGTTCTTGTCAGGGTGCCGAATCTTTGCTAGCCGTCGATAGCTCTTAGTTACGATTTCAACGGTAGCGATGTTTGAGATCTCGAGAACGGCATAGTAATCGATGTTGTGCTCGGCGGAAGCCATAGCTCTTTCATTGTAACATGGTAGCCCTACCGAATACGGGGTTGTCAGATACTGATGGTGATGACTAAGAATGTGAATGGGGGAAGGCAAACTTGTGAACCAATAGAGACGAGTGACTAGTTACATCAGGGTATTGAAGAGTGGTGTGCTTGTGGGAATGAATCTATTTGTGGGAATAATTGATCGCAGGGAGAGTCTATCTCTGATATCAAGTGCTAGACGACCTAAAGACTTACGTCAACAATCGATAGTTCAATAAGCCTTTTTTGGGGGGGGGTTCTTCTGTCGCAGCAGCTACATGAGAATTGCCCCGCAATGAAGACACGCAAATGCGTTTAAAGAGGTCGCGCCAAGAGCCCCAAGCTGATTGATTGCACAGAGATTCGAAGTTGTTTGCTTCGTTCTGGTAGTTTTGAACAACCTGAAATGCTTAAACGCTGGTATCTGAGAGGAAATATTGCAAAGTGAAATCAGCCATAACCTGACATCCTCACTCGCCTTCGTAAAGCTGTATTACACATCCATACGCATATGGCATCCACTTCTTGCACCAAGCTTGGGTGACTTTCGCGATGTTATAAAAGACTGCTCACCAGTGATTTTAGTCTGGATGCTCACCAAGAAGTAGGAATAGCTCCTAAGCTCTACATAGCTAGACTATCATTGGCTGTTAGATTTAGCGTTCATAAGTGTTGCATCTGAGGAATCAATTTCCTGAAGGTGGACATGAATGGGTCGCATTCCTTCCAAGCCGATCCGATCTAGATGGACTCGAAGACGTGTAGGCATGTCTTTAGCCACGCTAGTAGCGGACGCGATTCAGTACATCCTTTCCGGAAGGCGTGCGATGACGATGTGATGGTCACTAATGCGAATATAGGTGTAAGCGTTGTCATCGTGAGGGGGGATAGATCGGTATGGATGGGTGCTCTTCGTCCATCAACTCGCAGACTGCCACACACTGCGTCTGTACCGTACAGATCCATTCCTCTGTATAGTCCTGCCGATGGATACACTGTCAGGCATGTCAGTGTATTCTCGTGAGGTGCAGCGCTGATGATGAGGTGGTGATCAACTGTGCAGCGTCTCAGGTTTGCACATCCCTGGTGCAGAAGGCTATATAAAGAAGCTTGTAAAAGATCTGGCTCGGTCATGGAGAAGAGCTGCTAGACGAAACCGGTAGCGCCAGATCTTTCCATCAGCATTTGCTGCAGTGTAGATCATCGAATCCGCATGTGACAAAGTCCAGGTGTTGTATGAGCAAGGTCTCACCAACTACGTCCTATCCTTTCAGTAGAAACTTAATGGCAATCACGTCGACATGACGATAAATGTACAATTCCGTCGATGATTTTGCTGCACCGTGGCTCAAAATCTCCTCACAGTTCTCATCCACACCATCCAGATCTACAATGTTAGTTCTTGCCTCGCTACTTCTTGTAGGCTCTTCCCCGGGCTCCAGCCACTTAACCTTCACCAGATAACTCTCTTTCGACCTCAAGCTTTCCTGGCCTTTTTGTTGCTCTCTTGCAGTATTCAATTTGGATGTCACTTCAGCCCATTCATAGGACAGAGTGATGTGGATGAGTCTTGTGCTTAGTTTTACCGGTGGTCCACCTGTTGGCAATTCTCTTTCAATCCACCTTCCTCGAATAAGAGGCTGGTACTTTGACGCAAAAACGCCCGACTCTCGAACGGACGCAATAGATCTTGGTTTAACGTGGTCCGAGAAGTCCAATTGTGCATTGTCTCTCACGGGGACTGTGGTTGGGACGGATCTGGGAGACTTCAAAGATGCGCATTTTGGCCTACCAAGAAGTTTCTCTGAAGTTGGGCTTGCCTGCCTAACATTTTTTTTGCTGACTCCATCTTGTTGTGCTCTGCGCCCCGACCGACCCTCAGGATCCATTGCCGGTATTTCTACGCTTGACGCAGAAGTCGGAAAACCAGAGTGTTTGGCTTTCCCTAGGTCTGGCCCGGACGACGTCGGATCGGTTAGGCTTGAGCCTCTCTCAACGGCACCATGATCTGCGCTTGTGGAAGGGGTAGGGACACTGATGAATGCTTTGATATTAGTCGCGGGGTCTAGGTACTCTTGGAGACGTATCGCTGAGTTGGGTGTTGCTTCAAAGACTTGTGCAGCGCTGCTGGAAGCCAGAGACTTCGTTGATGGAGTCCAAAGAGCGGGTACCACCAAAACGCTTTCATTGGGGTGAAATCGTGGCATTCTATCCATCGGTAGAGTCGACCTGATTCTGTCTGCAAGGATCGTATTGAACCGTTCTACAACCCTGGTCATCTCGCTGATGCCGTTCCCCAGGAGACGAAGCGTTCCTCGATTCGGTACCAACCAATTATCATAAAGTACTCCGTGAGATCTCGCCATGTAGAATTTGGCGTGAACCTTGACGAAGAGGTCGCAGAGAAAGCACGCACTCTTGCTGGAGCAGATCACCCTTGGCCGCCTGATGTCAGGGTTCATTTCATAGTAAAATAGAAGCTGTATCTCAGCATGGACCTTGTAAGTACTGGGAGACCTGGAAAATTGGGCCTCCGCTGCATCGATTAGATTGACCCATCTTTGAGTGCATATCTCGTTTGGTGGCTCAAGGATTCGATGCAACGTGTTAGAGAGGGTAGATTTGGACTTAATGCTAGATAAAGGCGGTGAGACTGGCAACGGTATCCTCACGGTCTCCACTCGGACTGATCTGAAGATAGATAACCTCCGCGCGGCGACGACGAGAAAATCGCAAACGGCATAATAACGCCCAATTTTACCGACAGCTATCGGTAGACTCGATTTCGCATCTGGTCCGAATCTTCCGGAATTTGGAATAGCATTCAAAAGCTTTCCGAGGTCGTTCTGCGAAGAAAGCGTGTGTGCACACCTCAGTAGATTTACAAGAGTCTTGTGACTTCTCTGCGATCTCGCTTGGTCCTCCGTCAAAGCTTCCAATTGCCTGAACAAGTGCTGCAGCTCTTCCACCTGCGGAGTAACATTGTCAAGATCGACGGCTGGGACGATTCGTAGCGTGTTGAGCGCCGAGACGGCCTCGGCTAATTGAACAACGATTGGAGGCTTATCATAGTTTCTCCTAGATCGTTCTGCGTGTCTAGACCTCAGTCGAGAATATATTCTGCCGCGATTAAGCGCGATCATCTCCTCAACAAGAGCGCTACTATTCTTATCCTTGTCTGGCTTTTCTATAATCCGATGTCAGTTCAGAACCTCATCTTTTACGCTGGGAAGCTTGGACAGTGAACCTTTGGCAGCCGCTCGCTCCAAAATCATAGCTATCCTTGTGAAACCCTCCTTCACCGTATCTAATTTGCCTGCATTTGAGGCCAGTCTTATCGTCAAACCCTCTCTGTCTGGATTTTCTTCCACGCAGACTGCCATCACCTTTCTAGGGTCATCACTCCAGGCGGACAGGAACGCTAAGTTGTCCACAAGGTCTCGTTCACGTTCAATAGACAGTTGCCTGGGGGTCAACTCCGTTTCTGTCAGAGGGTGTGGCGGTAGAGGATTTTCCGTGGGCTTTTCAGGCTCCCTGTCCAGCAACCCAAGTAGAGTGATGTTCTCCGCCAACACCTTATAGCTGACGCCGCCCCACCATAGTGAATCCATAATAGTTGTAATGTATGTATAGACACTGAAATCTGACGAAGGTGGGCCTTGCTTTGTTTGTTCGCAGTCACTTCTTTGGCATTTGGGACAAATGATGGTACGCGCGCCATGAAGAACACACTTTAAGAACATCAAGCGCCAGAATCTAACATCGTCCAACGGCCCACTTGACTCGCGGGCTTTGCAATGGTGACTTCTTATTGACGCAGAGGCTACATATTGTCCTACAGAGCAGGTATTCGACTCGGAGCTAGTGCCGCCAAGATTTGTCAGCCCTACAGTCTATCTCAATCCACTTGACACGGACTTCACCCACGATTCCCACTTCCCAGTCACATAACATGTCGCGAGCGCCTGCCCGCAACGGTGCAGCTCCACGGCGCCCAGGAGAGGAAGATGGTAAGAATTCTTCAAACGACCCCTTCTAATTCCAAAGCATCCGCTGACACACAACCCCGCAACCAGACATCTGCCCCGTCTGCAAATCCTCCCGCTACCTCAACCCGTCCATGCGCTTCCTCGTGAACCCGGAATGCTACCACAAGATGTGCGAATCCTGCGTCGACCGCATCTTCTCCCACGGCCCCGCCCCCTGCCCCGTCGCCGGCTGCGCCCGCACCCTGCGCAAGGCCCGCTTCCGGCGGCAGACGTTCGAGGACCTGCACATCGAGCGGGAGGTCGACGTCCGGCGGCGGGTGGCGGGCGTGTTCAACCGGCGCGAGGAGGAGTTTGAGAGCCTGCGCCACTGGAACAACTACCTGGAGGAGGTGGAGAACCTGACGTGGAACCTGCTGCAGGGGGTCGACGTCAAGGAGACGGAGCAGAAGCTCGACGCGTACCGGCGGCAGCACGAGGAGCGCATCCGGCAGAACGCCGCCCTCGAGTCCCGGGAGAGCGCGCACACCGAGGCCCAGCTCGCCGCGCAGAAGGAGCAGGCGCGCCTCCGGCGCGAGGCGGCGCGGAACGAGGAGCTGGACGAGCGCAGGGAGAAGGAGGAGGGGAAGCGGGAGATGATCGACCTGATGGCGAAGGGCGACGGGGACGCCGACGCCATCGCCCGCGAGACGCAAAAGGTCGTGCTGAAGAAATCCACGGCGCGCCGGACGGCCGCGGAAAAGTCACGCCAGCAAGCCGCCGCCGCCGCGGCCAAAGTCGACAACGGCGCCGCGGACCCGCTCTTCTCGATCCAGGGGCTCAAACGCGTCGCTCCCGCCGCGCCGCAGAAGGGATACGATCCCTTTGGCGGGTATGTGATCAAGCCCGAGTATTACCATCTGAGGGACCATTATGAGCACTCGTGGTTGGACAAGGCGAGGAGCGATGCGCAGATTACGGCTGGGGGGGATGACGTTGGGGAATACTGTGCTAGGGCTATGATGGAGGCGTTTGGGGGCTTGGGGGTGTTCGTTGAAGATGAGGTCGGGGAAAGAGAGAAGAGAGCGGATAAAGGAGTGGGGACTGCAAGTGCAGCAGCGGCGGGCGCTGGTGGCGGCGAAGGGGTTGATGGGGATGTGCTTTGAGGGAAGAGAAAACAAAATCCCACAGAGCATCACAGAGCATCACAGAGCATGCGATGGCGTGGGATACCAGGTCACACATGATACCCACTTGATGCATGAAGTATAGATTGATTTGGCAAAGCTTTTTAATCACACGTTAAAAGAGACCCCTGTCATCCATCCATTAAGCCTGCGCTATGCAATGAAACGCACAAACTTGTAACTCCAAGCAACGCCGGGGCCCCTCCGTTTCTTAGGAAACAACGATCACAAGCCACGTAGAACAAGATGGGACAAGAGATCAGACCCTGACGCTCGTACAAAAATAACGCCATGACCCCAGACATCTTTCAAAGGCGAAGACCAACGGAAAGGGCTCAATCCATAGACATGAACACTCCGTGGAGTCAGTCGATACGGAGATCTCTTTTCACGCCATTTAGTCGTAGTAAGATTGGTTGGTTTCTTTGAAGTCCCTCTGCAGACACTCAGAGCTCAACCAGTGGACATACACCGAAGTCAGTCAACACTAGGGACTCTGCTGCAGCGAAGGCGTCGTCAGGATACGGCGAGATGGTGAGTATACATGAACAGGCGATTACCCAGAAACGAGGAGCGGGTGCGGGAGAGCGAAACTTGAGAGATGCGTCATCAAAATGTGGCATTGAAGGATACTCGTGGCATACGAGACTGATCTGTTGAGAAGCCGGTGCCTCAAGCATCTGAGGTCCTCCTTCGACCGGCAAACCCGCTCTTCGCAGTCTCTATCGTCGTCTCGATGCCCTCCCACGGTAAATTGTCGATATTCTCGCCGTCACTATCCAGATCCCATAGATGGCGTTCTGATGGCTTCTCCTTCTCACCCTGCTGCTCTTCGTCGGCACCACCTCCTCTAAGATGCAGACCAACAGTGTTGATACCGACTAACTGTAGAGTGATCTCGACTTCTTCTTGACTTATCTCGTGACCATCTTGCTTTTGGCCCTCAAGCACATCATAAAGTGCGTAGACCTGGTCTGCCTTGACTTCAATGGCTTTGAGCAGCGTCTCAATCTTATGATAGACCATTTTGCGCTTGCGCTTGCTGAGCGCAGGGTCATGGCCATTGTATAGAGCTTGATATTGAGTAAGCTCAATCTTTAGATGGGAAAGCTCGTCATCAAGGCCCTTCAGGACAACCGCGAGAGCAAGACCAGGCGCTTGAGCTGGGCGAATTGTGGGTTCTTCTTCATATAGACTAGACTTTGGCATACGGTCTGAGACAGGAACAGGCTTTGGAATCTTGATTGCCTCTCTTGCAGTAGCGCTATGCTCATGGTTTTCGTCGTGCCTGATCGCCCGTTTGCAGACTGTGCAATTCTGCCCGTCATGCTTCGCAAGCCCATCAAGAACATCTTGAGCTGCTTGTGTCAGTTCTGGTACTGACTGAGAGTTGATTCCTGGATTACGAATCGTGATATCGGGCACAATGAAAGCGGAAGTCATGTTCTCGGCGTCCAAGCCACGGCGCCGACTACGGATACTTAAGATCGAAGGCTCGGAGTGCCGACGGTTCTGCTCGCGCTGCGCGCTTGGAAGAAGTGAAGGCTCGGTGGCATCATTCCGATTCGTGGATCTCGCTGTCAGGTCTTTCATTGATGATTTGCGAGGAAAAATTTGTTCGGGCTGCTTCGACTGTGCGTCTGGTGGAGCTATGTGCGCGACCGTATCATTCTTATCCTCTGTTTGATGGTCTCTATTTCGGCGTTTCTTGCGCTCTACGCGCTCTTGTTCCAGAGTCTTTCGTAGTTTGGCAATTTCATCGCTCTGCCATCCACAGAGTCAGCGACTATAACAAAGCATGAGAGGGTTCTTTACCTCAAGAAAGCTTAAATACGTCAAGTTTTGCGAAGTCTCGCCTTGAGCATTCTTTGTGCTGCGAGATGACTGGTCTTTGCCTTTTCCCTTTGCTTCAGGGGCCTCATAAACAGAATCTTCACTTTCTTCAGATTCGTCGATCTGAACAGTCCGCTGCCCGCCTTTGGAAGGTTCGTCCTTTCCGGTTGGATGAAGATTGAACATGTTGTTTGCCTCCTTATGGGCAGAAGACTCTACATTGCGCTCGGTGACCCCATTGTGACGAGGCTTGGCAACATTCATGTCCTGCAGCTCAGAAGCCTGCACTCCACTCTCTGCTGTCATACTCCGGACAGCTTCTGTCCTTCGATCGAACTTTCGTTGTAGAGCTTCCTCATCGGCTGTCCATTTCTGAGTCTCGTTTTGATGAGCATTCCTTAAGAGGCCGAGACGAGTCTTTAGCTCGTTATTCTCGCCTTTCAGACCTTCGTTTTCAACCTTGAGCTGCTCGATCGCAAAGTACGCGACACCCAATTGAGAGACGGCTGAGTCACGTTCTTGCGTTATGTTTTTGAGAATTATCTGGGCGGTGGATGCTTTTCGATTCGAATTATCCAATTGAGTCTGAAGTGTGCGGACAGAAGATTCTAAGCCTGGAGACAGTCAGCTAACATTCATCTCATCGAATTGAATTCCACTCACGGTTCTTCTCGATCGAAAGCTTACGCTGACTGCCACCAACCACGTGGCCGCCATCGCTATCAGTTGTACCTAAAGCACTATCGCTTCGCGGCGCTCTCCTTCTGTCGTTCTTTTCAGCCTCCAATACTCTGTTCTTGTGTCGTAAATCCTGCATAGCGTTCTCAGCTTCAGCATTTCTCTCCTCCAAGGTAGCGACCTTGTCCTGAAGAAGTTTAAGCGACAGAAAGATGGCCTGTTCATCAGCCGGTATCGGTATCTCATTGACTCCAACGTAATTTTGGGATTTGCTGGCGTGTCGCGAGGCTGAAATAAAACGAGACGAACGAGGTTTACTGTGTTGTGAAAACACTGGGGTGCCATCTTCGTAAACGCCCGAAACCAGTTCAGATATGTTGGGCAAGTCGGGCAACATGAAAGATTGCTGGGTCCCTTGAGGGGTAGCAACGGCTTGCGAACTCTGTCTGTTCTTTGGGGCAAGAGACTGTAGCAAGCCTTGCTTGGATGTGAACTTGGTCGGCATCACACCATTGGAGGCAGTCTGCTGACCCTTTGTATTGCCGAATCGTGTGTTCTTGGCCGTCAGTTCGAGCGTTGGTGGCCTTTCCTCGCTGAGTCTAGATCGCTCGTTCTCATCTCTGACACGAGCGTGCATTGAAGATAATGTGCGACGGTTATCCTCACCTCCTTTCCTACTCTCCCCTGATCCGTAATCTCTTGTTTTAGACGGTGGCGGTGAAGGTCCAGTAATCTCTTGCTGTAAGCCAGAGGGCCTACGGGCTTGTGCATCACGTCTCGAAGAGCCACGAGGAGCTTCGTAGGTCTTCTTAGACGGTTGTCGTTGGGCGAGTGGCGGCGTGCCTGTGACCTCATAATCACCAATCATTGGCGCAGAGAAGTCCATGCTATCTCCATCAACACTCAATTGCGCGTTGGAGGAGTATTCGGTCATCTTTCCTGCTTTGCTATTGCTCCGTTTTTTGAGACCTCGCCCGACCTCGATCGACAGACTATCATCGTCCGAGGTGCCGCCTTGGGAGAAATCAGGGAATGCTCGACCAATTGCCGAGGTGTTGATGGCAAAATCTGGTTCTGCTCGAGTGAAGCGACTGTATTTCCGTGCACTTGCACGTAGTTCAGGAAGTTGTGGTGCATTGTTGTCCAGCTGACGAGTAGACATGATGGCTTCGTTCTCCGGGTCGAAGTCGGAGACGGTGGGTTGCGGACTTGCGAGATCCAGCGAATGTCGAGAGGATCCTGATGAGTTGCGCGTCCTGTTCATATCTTTGGACATTTCGCGTATCAGTTGGGCGCGCTGCTTGGTGGTTGTCGGTTCTGTCATGGCTGTTGTTTACTCTCCGTGCGACTGAGCACTGAGTCGACGCGGTCGGTGCTCCTGAGCTCGGCGGCCAAAGAGGACTGTTATCAGCTGGTAGAGTCAATGCTTGTATAGTTGGAGGGTCTTCATTATGGAAATTATACTGCGGTGAATCCAATGTTATTTATGAAGTACGAATAAAGCGTGCGATGTTAGAGGTTTGTTTACATGTTGAGCGGGCTAGCGCTTGTACCCGCTTAAATACGGCGCTAGTGGAAGATCACGATTACCGAGGTACCGTCCCTACTTCTTCGATGAATACCAGCATCAAAGCACCTCAGGTGATCTTCGACGGTCCAAACATCAAATCCTGCGCTGAGTAGACTTGGAGATCTCGATGGAGGTGGAAGGCGTACACAGTCGGTGTTTGTTTGACTCAATTAAATATAAGAGCTGAAATTATTGCCATCTTGCCTTGATACCATGGTACAATAGCCCTTCTTTGATCTATATGATTCCAGCAGATGGCAAAGTGACAATCTTTAATATACACGTGAACTGCATGCTTCACAAAAGCGAATGCCACTTGATGCTAGCTTTTGACCATGATGCAGCACCTAAACACCTCGCTAAAATTAACCCGTAGCTTTACAACCTGAACTGAACTTTGTCGCCAGCATGCATCACCGGCCAGAGCCTCCGATGGTTTGCTTTGCGAGGTCCTCTTCGTGCATCGTGGATATCTCTGATTCACTTACTGTCGGCATCGACTGCGAGATGTCTCGCATTAAAAACTCCCGGGCTAGCTCCGCCATGTCATTGGCCTCTTTCAGCTGACGCTCCCATTTTGCCTGTTGCTCTTCCTGTATCCTCAGTTTGCGCCTTAGCTCCTCTTCTTCCTCAGCCTTCTTGCACAAGTCTCCCAGCGAATTGACGCAGTTCGGGCAGCTGTAGTGGTCCCTGCAATATGCGCAGTCGCAACGCGAACTCTGCGCAAGACAATCTGGGCATACGTGGACTTCGCACAAGATGCATTGTTGAGCAGCGGCTGTACAGCGAGGTCTATGGTCGCCAATGGAGCGATATTTGGGACACAAAAACGAGCCACAGCCCAGCCAGGAGTCAGTAGGTTCGGGATCCGTGCCCTCGTCGTCTGCGTTGGAGGTGGGCGTGGACTTAATCAAATCAAGCATTTTCAGAAGTTCGCCCTCATAGGATGTTCTCGTGAGTTCACTTGCTGCCTCACGGAGTAACACCTCAAGATTTAGTGCCAAGGTGTTGGACTTGACGCTTGGGGACAAGTCCAGCAAATGAGCGTTTTTATCCTTGAAGCTCTGTGACAGTTCTGGCATCTTCGTGAGAACGTTTAGATATTCGCGCATTGTGCATTGGGTTTTCTCCTGCGCGATGTCCAGTGCGACGGTGGATCTCTCCGAAGCTTCCAGTACTTTTCGAAAGTTTGAATGCTCTTCCAAGAACGATTTTTCGGTGCTAAGGTCCTTGTAGCCGCAGATTCGCATGCTCAAGCCGCGCAAGTCGTGTGCAAAACAGAAAGGTTCCTTACAACTTTGACAGGCCGCTCTCCATCCTGGTGTCTGCCAACAATCATGACAAAAGCTTCGAGGGCACGAACTTCGGTCTTCGCTCCCCATCCCATACAGAAGCCAATGTAGCATTTGGTAGTGCTTCAGCCTTGGAGAACACCCCGGGAGAACAGGACAGTCAATGACTGACCCTAGTGTTCTGTCGGATTTAACGAGGCGGCTCAACTCAGCGTCTTCGTAACCCTGGCCTGGTGGAAGTGGAGCCGTATGGATCTGATTGACGGCCGCACCCGTCATACCAACAAAAGTTATGCTACCACCGTTCGAAAACATAGGCTTTAAACAACACCATTGCATCTTCAGAGCTGGAGTGACGGTGCTATTTGGGGTATTGCTATTTTCAGCAGTTGTGTTGTGTACGACTTCTTGCATCATGAGATTGGGATTTCGCATCTGACCAGGGGCCCACCAATAAGGCTCTTTGGCTGTATCGTCCCCGGTGTCTGACTCTAACACCGACTCTGTGGTTCTTGGCCGATTCGCCGGTGGTAGTGGCCGAGAGAAAGCACAGTTCTCACACAGGGTCTTCCTGCAGCCCATACAGTGCATTCTTATGCTGCAATGCTCGCATCTCTCGGGTATCTGAGCTTTACATTCCTGACATATAATATTTTCGATGAATTTCCGGTGACTCTGACGAAGATGTGTGGTTCGGGCTTTTCCCTCGCCGTGCCCTTGCTGTGCTTCGCAGCCCAACGGCTCGCCGTTGTAGCCGGACTCCGCGTCTTCCCACAATTGCCCTCTAGTGCTCCTGAATCGGGCGGCTTCGGGGTACACAGCGGGCCCAAGGCGGTTCCCTGAGCGCCATAATCGATCGTAGACCGCCCATACCTCTGTCCGCGCATCTGGAGTTCCTCTCGCTGCTGAGTAATCCTTCCTTTTCAAACATCTCCCCCCGGGTGTAGGACACCAAGCCGTATCGGTCCAAATCCCCAAGTCGTAACATATCTTAATAAGTTCGTGTGTGTGAACTGAGTCTGAGTCTTTTCGAAGCAGCGAGGCTGGGGTATAAGGCCGACGCCTGTGGTGCCGGCAACGGAAAGTATAGAGACTTCGTAATGCCAGGCCAGGTACCGGTCTTGAGTTCTTTGATTCACTCGCTATCTTCTGGAGGCGGAAAAGAGTAAGGAATGGCACTATGTTGTACTTCAGTGACACCTGCTTGCAGCCACGGACAGACAGATGCTGTAAGGTCTCCCGCCGGCTGTGTAGGACAATCGATGTCAAGGTATCGCCTGCAACAGCAGTATGATCGAGATGTAGGGATATAAGTCGAGTGCCAAATGGGAGGACGATGGCCATCAGCAGTTGGTCTAGAGCGTATGGCTTTGACTGAACGGCCGAACTCTCACCCGAGCTATCACTTGCCGGTGATGCCTGCCTGGATGCAAGTCTTCCGGGGCTGAAAGACCGGAAAGAGAGATGATTCCATGCTGTTGGATAGGCTTGCAGGAATGACCGGAGGTAGTTTGAGGTGTGATATAAATCTAGGATTGAGGATGTCGGTAACTGAAGGAGAAGGGACTCAAAGACCGGTGGATGCGTGGAAATGATTTGCTCGAATCTGGATAGGGAGGTGCGTTGCCGTATGCGTGGGGTGTTGGAGGAGTATCTTTCCCAAGAAGCTCGGGAGCGCGAGGAGTGGTCAACGGCCATGTGTCCATTCAGAAGGAGATAGATTCGTATTTGACTTTATATCGTTAAGGGCCTGACTGGAGTGCTGAACAGGCCAGGTCGGTTTTGTTGAATGATGATATCTAGGTTATCAAACATGACGGATTTGTTAAAGCTGAGAGATGTGACTGATTCAAATGAGCAGCCTCAAGCATGGGACAAGGACAAGGTTCCCCCTGCCAGTGCCGGGAGATCTTCCGCTAGAGTAGCATCAAATCTTGATCTCCAACGTTAAATATTGATCTTCCTGTTTCTTGGTGCTAGATATACGTAGTATCTTTGTTAAACTACAAAGACAGAAGCGCGAAATCGTCTTCTAGCTTGACGCTTGACAACACTTGTCACATGTTCATTGGCTTTTAGGATGACAACTCCCGAGGAGCCTCCAGTATTATCCACTCCCGCCACTCATATCTTTGAGGAGCAGCCTGCCGTGTCCGCCGGAACACCTAGCTTGAGGCTCTCCGATGAGCTGTTCTATGTTACATATGAAATAGAGCGGACTATCGCCGAGATCAAAAAGGAGAGGTTCACGCGAGTCGCTTTGCAGTTTCCGGATATAATGCTGCCAGATGCGCCGAGAGTCTTTGAGGCATTGAGCAGAGGCTTGGATCCTAGTGCGTCGTCTTCAAATCAGCAACCAGTCCAAGCCGCCGACCCAAAAGGGCTGGTGGGCGGTATGAAGAAGCTGAGCACGACGGCCAAAAAACTGCCTGCGGTGAGACTGTACATACTTGCTGATACTTCGTACGGTGCTTGCTGTGTCGACGAAATTGCAGCTGAGCACATAAATGCTGATGCTGTTGTACACTATGGCCGGGCTTGTTTATCACCTACTGCCAGGATACCAGTCATCCATATCTTCACCGTCCAGCAGCTCCAAGATCAATCTAGCCTCATTCAGGATTTCGAAGAATACTATGTAAAGCGCCAAGCGAGTGTTATTCTTATGGCAGACGTGACGTATCAGCATCATCTGGAGAGAGTAGCGGCAGTCCTACGATCTCGCGGATATAGCAACCTTTACATGACAGAGATAATGCATGATCCTTCTTCGCCGTTACCAAATCGCACCGTTCCGAACGATGTAAAGGCTGATCCATCCAAGCTCAAAGATTGGCAACTCTTTCACATTTCTGATCCGCCAGAATCACTTCTGCTTACTCTAGCTTCTCGTTTGGCTAGTATTCGTATCTATCCTGCCTATACAGCAGAGGACGAGCGCTATCACGAACCCTTCTTGGCATCAACAAGTCGGGCGCTGAATAGAAGATACGCTCTGTTGACGTCTGTCAGCACTGCCTCTATCTTCGGAATCCTGATCAATACGCTTAGCGTAAAGAATTACTTGCACATTGTCGAGTATGTCAAGTCTCAAATCCAGGCCGCTGGCAAAAAAAGCTACACTTTTGTAGTCGGTAAAGTGAATGCAGCAAAGGTGGCTAATTTCAGTGAAATCGGCGCCTGGGTGGTGATTGGATGTTGGGAGAGCTCATTGATTGACAGTAAGGATTTCTGGAAACCCGTTTTGACACCATTCGAGCTAGAGCTGGCATTGAAAGGAGATAGTGGGAGGGTCTGGACTGGAGAGTGGAGCAGTGACTTTCAGAGTATACTGCACGAATTGACTCAACCAGGAGATGATATCGGATGGAGGAGTGGGCATACGACGGATGATGAGAGGGTGGGCGAGGAAGTTAATGAGCTTGGTTCAGAAGACGAGTCTGTGCCGCCGGATTATGATCTACGGACTGGGCGCTATGTTTCCCAAGCAAGGCCGATGCGAAGATCTCGTTTGAGCGCTTCTGCTGACAAGAAGAGCCCACACAGCGCGTCTCTCATCAAGCGGGCTAAAGGTGACCTAGCTGTTGTAGGCGGCGAAACTTCTCCAGGGGCCGAGTATCTTAAATCGACGAGGACGTGGAAGGGGCTTGGAAGTGACTTTGAAATTGCATATGAGGATGCAGGAGGCGCCATAGAACAAGGGAGAAGTGGAATCGCCAGAGGCTATACCCAGCATGGGGAGGGAGCAAGGACATGAAAAGCGGACGTGTATAGATAGATAGAAGTTGAAAAGCACAAGCCTGTAATCAACAGCCATGGATCTGCTGCTTTCTTGAGTAGACTCAGTTGATTCCGCTGACGACTCTAAATCCTCGGGCTTAGTCTCCATCCATACAAAAACCTTTGACAGCATCCGTGGGGCCGAAAGGGTTGGCCTTGCCCAATAGAGCGGTTACTAAGCAGGCATAACCAATTGAGAGAGATCTTTTCTTCTCCTCGCCTCTGTGCTCCTCTTTCTCATTACCTCACAATATTATTCTATTCAATCCGTCCATTTTGTATACACTCATATCAGAAACATCGAATGGACGTTGAATGAATTGATCGCTTCACAAACGTTTTAACCAAGGCGCAAATTAAGCACAATACTTGAGCGTTTCATCCGTCCAACACAAACTCCACCGGTTGTGCACGCGACGCAGTGACTTACAAGACTCGAAATAGCTAAATCAAGCCTTTTAGATCAGCCGCCTACGTGCCTGAGGGATCTTGGCCGCTTGGCTGCTTGGCCAACTTACCCAGTGCTTGGCTCTTGGCATCGGCAAGGAAAAGGTGCCTTAGGACCAGATCCCTAATCCTATGGTGATGGTGACCCCAACAGTCAGTCATGTAAGATATATCCTCCCTCGTGCAGACTAGACTTCACCACATTCTTGCTATCTTGATGCGCGTCGCTGCTTTCAACTCGACGACTCCCCCGCTACCTTCGACCCTTTCTTCCTTGAACACCTCCGCAATCATACCGCCATGTACCAAAGCCATGTCGCCATCCGATCTCACGAACCCCAGCCTTCTCTCGCTCTATTGCTATTCTCTACAATATTCCCTCGTTGTGTCTTCCTCTGCAGGACGCTTGCATTGACCATGTTGCACCTGCAGAAATATTACTGGACGTCTAAGACACGTATAGATCCGAAGCGCCAGGCCGACAAGCAGCCGCATGGTCTCGGCCCCCTGTTGAATTGAGGATGAAGGCGTCCCAGAACATCAAGGGAGAAACCAGCCAGAAGCGCACGAGACCCTCGTCTATATTCGAAAGATGTACTGCTGCTTTTGCCGCCAAACCGCGCAATCCGCTGGAACAAGACATTCGGCTCGACGAGCCATTCCGACAGTATACTTCGGGTGATCATGTCAAAGGAGCCGTACATATGAATGTCGCAAAGTCTCAACGCATTACCCATCTCGTCGTACGGCTACATGGCTTCGTCAAAGTATCAAATCGTCCAAAGCTGCCAGGCGAGTCCATAAGCTACGATGAAGCGCTCACGGCATTGGGGAAGGGTAGAGGTAGGCGGGGCATTGAGTACTTCGGAAATGGCTTCGCACGACTATTCGAAGACGAGATCGTGCTGTGTGGCGAGGGACGAGTGTTGGGCCAGTACGAGTTCCGCTTTGAAATGATCCTCCCTTTGAAAGGCATGCCATCCGGTATCGATGTGAGTACCAATGCCTTCCCCCATCTTCAGGTTCACAACATCGGTAGTCTGACTCTTAAACACCCAACAGTTCGAACACGGTACGATATCTTACCTGCTCACGTCGACAGTGACACGCCCAACGACCATCGCGCCAACCTCATCGCAACACCGAAAGCTTGGCTTTCTCGAGGCTATTGATATCTCGCTGATCCCTAAGCCAAGGGCTGAGATGGTCTCGATTGACGTGGGGCACAAGAGTGAGAGATCGAAAGCAATCAAGAAGAAGAAAAACGACAGATCACCAGAACGTGAGGACTCGGACCCGGCCAGCTCAGGGAGTGGCAAGCATGACGGGCACTCCGACAACTCCCAACTTGAACACGAGCCTCCGCGTAGCCCAGTCCTAAGCGAAATCAGCTTCGCTGCTACCAGTAATAGCACATCGAGCAATATGACTAGCTCCATAACTCCACCTACACGTGTTGTCATCGAAGGTGCAGAAGATGCTATCGTCAAACCGCCTCAGAACACTATATCCGCAAAGATCGAGGTGTTACAAGGAGGCTGCTTGGCTGGCGACTCGTTCCCCGTAAAGGTCTCCATTAAACACGACACGGCGGTCAAGAGTATGCAAGGCATCATCATTACGTTGTACCGTCAAGGGCGGATTGATACCCATCCGGCCATACCGCTTGGCCCACAGCGACGAGGCGAGAAACCGAAGTATGAGGATTATTACCCAAAATCGATCACGGGCCTTGGCGGTCTATCCTTGACTTCTGCCGGCTCAAGCAGATCTTTTAGACAAGACCTCAATCAAATCTTCGCACCCATCATCGTCGATCCGCAGTCACTCACCGCTGTCATCAGCACATCAATACAAGCGCCCGTGCACCTATTCCCAACAATCACATGCGTGCCTGGCCAAATGATCAGCTTCAAATACTATGTTGAGATAGTGGTTGATCTGCGAGCAAAGATAGGAAGCCAGGACCGTATTCGTCCACATTTGAGTATGACAAGTGGCCTTCAGCATGGCTATGGCGATGCAAAGATGACTAGGATTGAGGGTTCAGATGGTGTCAGCTACGCGGCAACTCCAGGATTTAATTACCTAATTACGGATCAGCTCCGGAGAACGAAAGGCGTGGTCTTCACTCGAACCGAGATCATAGTAGGCACAAAGGACAGCTCACGGAAGCGTCAGAAGGAAAGAGAGGTCCAGTCAGCTGTGCACGGGAACACGTCATCAAGAGGGTCTGCGGTTCTGGGTGTTGAGATTGCCCAATATCAAGATCATGAGCCTAGACGTCGCGAAAGCTATGTCGAAGTACATGACAGCGCCTGCCAGCTCGCCAGTGCCCTAGAGCAGCGCCCCACTGTCAGCATACCCCCACCCGAACCCGAAGAAGACCTGGACGAGAAAGGCAGATTACGAAGAGCCGAAGAACGGCTTCTCCCCAGCGCCCCGCCACAGGACGATGAGCTCTCTGCTTCAACAGCTCCAATACCTTCGGCTCCTGTCGCCATCGATGAAGAAGATTTCCTCCAAAGGTATGGCGGGGGCCATCCAGCCCCGGCGTACGACGGGCCTCAAGACGACAAGCTGGAAGTGGAACGGCAACGATTGCTGGCACGGGCCAGCGCTCCAGACACGGAGGAGGACGACAGCGCCCCGAGTGCATCTGCCGTCCGTGGCCCCGACGTTGCCCTGCCCAGTGCTCCTGTCCTGTACGAAGACGACGTGTTCAATATCAACGACCCCCGCGTACCCCAAACAGCTGTGGAGGAAGCTCAACCTCCCGAGCCGCCGGCTCAGAATACCACCGGCATCGACCGGCATGATCTTAACGACGCCCACGAATCAGGCTCGCCGACCGCCCACGGCTTTAATGACGACGAGAACCTACCTCAATACAGACGATGAATGAATCCGGCGTTTTGTGGCTTTAGTCAACACCTTTCTATCTCTTTTTTCGACTTTTTTCGATCGTTTTTTGTAAGTCTATATACCCTGGGATCAAGGTCTATCTATCGTTTTTTTTCAACAATGTTCACGAATACGGCGTAAGAGCCAGAATGATATTCAATATCCTCCACGTACACAAAAAGCTCGCACGTAGAATTGGTTCAACTGCTGTGCTTTTGATTGGTCGTGACGCTCTAAACCTATCTACCTATTCTTACGTAGAGGTGTGGCTATTATATCACTTTCCTATCCCATTTCCCTTTATCACTCTCCTATATCACTTTCAGTATCTCTCATCAGCATAGCCGGAATCCAGCTTCCACGGGGCTGCATGGCTCTCCAAGCATTCCAAAGACCCCTCTGCCGCATTGACGAACCTCTGAAGCACACGAATGCGAGTGACCAATCGTGGCTGTCTGGCGATATCAGTAGTGACATCCAGAGAGCACTAAAGGCTGAAATTTGCATTGGACGGCTAGCAAAAGATTTGGATGGCTGGATTGCTTTTTACGTTGAGATTGCGTTGAGGTTGGTTGGGGTTCACGCAACGGGGCGCGGTTTCTATTAACTACATTCAAGCTAACACGCTCCGGACTTTCCGTTCTGCAGAGATGCGCTCCGTAGCAGAATGCGTTCCTCCCAGAAAAAAAGCGTACGAGGGTGGGAGCTGGTGGGTACTGCAATTTGTTTTTGAGCGCGCAAGGGGTATGGGCCGCCGAAAGGGGGGTCTCTTTCGAAAGTAAGGTAGGTGGGGTTAGGCTATGCTGACGCTGCTGAGGGAAGGCGAGCCTGGCAACGAAGAGACCGGAGGGAGGAAGTGCTCGAGGCGGGAAACGACGAGAACACAAAAGAGACAACAGGGTAATATCGAGAGTGAGTGTGGGGTTTTGGCCTCCCATAAAGCAATTTGCTTACTAGTAACCTATAAAGAAAAGCAGCCTTGAGGCCCGAGACTATGATAAAAAAATCCCACAGGTCGGACCAAATTTTTTGGAAAAAGGTGAAAAAAGGTGAAAAACCGCGGGCTTGCACATTTCAAACATTTTCTCCTTGTACAGCTATGCCCACTGTCAGAATCCAAAAGTCACAGGGCTCAAAACCTCAAACAGGATTAGCCGTTCCGGCAGCCAAGGCGCTACGGAGGTTCGGGCGTTTGTGTCCGAAAGCTCTGAATGCCAGGACAAAGACTTCCCGAGCCATCTCAAAGCCGAGCCCAAAAGCCCCAAGTCTTCCACCTCCTATCTCGGACAGCCTACAATGGGGAGAGAATTCCCAAGAGGCAGTCCCGCAAGAACGGCTCGATGTCGAGCATGTAGGCCTCGGATGCAGACGCTGGCTGGTGCTCCGCGAGGCAAGGATGGCGCCCCCCCTGCAGCACATACCGGTCTATCTCTCCGTAGATGCACTCGAAGTCACCGTTCCAGAAGTGAGACAGCGTGGCGTCACGGCCGATCACGAACGTCGTGAAACGACCGAACTGCTTCAGGCATTCGATGGCGCTCTCCCAGCCGCCGTCCAGCAGCTGCGTCGTGCCGAGTTCCACGTGGTTCAGGCGGGGCATCTGGACCAGGAGGAGGCGGAGCAGGTCCGTGGCGCGGCTGGCGAGGTTGTCCACGGCGAATTCTTCCAGGTCTCTCCACTTCGTCGCTGGCGGGAAGACCTGGTCGCATGCGAACAGGGTTGCGGGGTCTTCGGAACTGTACGACAGGTCGAGGTGGAGACGCCGTAGTGAACGCATTGATCCAAGGAGCTTGGGGAGCCCTTGGATGTCGTCGCAAAATGCCGGGGCCGAAGCGCTTTCTCCGCCGTGAACATCCCGGCAGCTCGCAAGGCGAAGGTGGAATCGCTTGAGACCCGCGAAGGCTGCAATGTCCAGTCCGAGGGTGCTTCGGCGCACGGGATCGTTCTTTTGGAAGACGACGGGAGGGATCCCAGGTACGTAGGATGCCCCGTCGCCTAATCCGAAGGGGTCCACTCTCACGGGTTCGTTGCTGAAAAAGGCGTCGGAGCATCTTTCCGGTGAGCAGTTCGTGCCCACTGCAAATTCGTCGATGTGTCTCTGCGCGCGCACCAAAGCCGCGACGATGGTCCGGTAATGGCGCAGGCCGTTGGGGAGGTCTTCAACCGCATGGTCCTCTGGCTCCCAGTTCCATGGATGGGGACAGCAGTGGAAGGGATTCCATCTGCGTGCGAGAGGAGTGCCGTGGTGATGTTCGCGAAGGCTTGTTCGCACCGAACACGGCCATCCTCCTTCCAGAGTCACCGATTCCAGACACACCAGTCTTGAGAGACCTTGGACGAGGCTCTCAATGAAGTCTCCACTGCGGAGGGTTTTCTGCTGGTAGAGGGAATGTTTCGAGTACTCTCGATACCCGTCGGAAATGAAGCCATCGTCTTTCCATTTGGCAACTGTTTCTGGCGCTGATAAATTCCGGACTACGACATCATAGGCCCAGTCGTTGATGCGCGGGTCTGGACTATCCAGGCCGGGTTTGCATGTTTCGAACATCAGATTGGTCTGGGCCCAGAGGCCGCGGATGTAGCCCTGCTTCGTTAGACCGGGGATAAACTCGGAGCCATCGTAGACGAGCCGGCGAACGCATTTGCTCAAGATGGGGTGCTGGGTGATGTCCTTGAAGACTTGGAGGTCAAGTCTGTTGGGAGCGACATATATCGTGTCAAAGAGGATCGGGGAGGCATAGGAACACCAAGTCTTGCAGACCAGGCGCGCGGATTTAAGATGGGCGCGTCCCAAGTGCTTGATTATGGCCAGGACGAGCTCGTTAGGGAAGAACATTTGAATTGGGGGCGCTTGTAATTATAATGAAAGAAGTAGCGCTGGAATTAGAAGGAAGGTAAAGAGAAATCGAGGTGGTGGGGAAAAGGCAAATCTGCTGTCATGCACCGGGCGTATCTAAGGTAGTCCAAGCTTCTAGAGTAGCGTTGGATGAAAGGATAAATTTGATAGGAGTATTCATGTCTTTATGCGCGAAGCGTAAGTTAGATAAGTGACGGAGAATAAAAGGGATGGAGAGGATGCCTAGGTAGAGCAGACAGCCAAAGGCAAGAAAGAGAGCCTTGCGTGGATCCGATCTATCATATAAAATATCCATCCATCCAATCTACCTACGTATCAATTTAACTATCATATGTCCCTGCATAAGTGCACAATCTAACAAATGGCTTAACGGGAAGACGGGAAGTAAATCTACCTTACCTTACTCCAAACTTTTTATTGCTCATGAGTCATGACTATTTCTATTTGCCGATATGGCGATAACATAACTCGACGTCAAGAGCAATATAACAAGGAGTTGGTATGATTATGATTGAAACACTGGAGGAGACATGAAGCTGCATACACAAGGATTGGAAAAAGTTTGTGCTGACTCAGACCGGCAATAAGGTAGGTAAATCTTACCCGTGAGATGATGGGAAGATATCTAGAGTCCGAGGGTAACCTCATCCTGCCGCCCTCCAATCATTTCATTTCGTTTCCTTACTTTCAGGACTAAGATTACCTTATCAAATCGTCAATACACTCACTACCTTATTAATACGCACACTTCAACTACCATCCACACTTCCAACTACCCTCTTCCCTCCATTTCCAGTCTTCAGTCTCCACATATTGCTGGATCCATTCCAACCTCATCACTTCTTTCCCTCTGGAATCCCTCTTCATGGCAGCAACGGCCAGAACCCTCACGCGTCTAACCGCCCGCACTGGCCCAACCCTCCGATTCACCGCCACTCACAATCCTCGCCTACTCTCCCTTCAACAACAGACCTTCCGATCCTCCTCCCGCCGTGGTTATGCCTCCGGTCCTGAAGCCAAACCTTCACGAGTCGGCTACTACGCAACCTTTGCCGCTCTCGCAGCAGCGGGTGGTGCAGGCTACTTCTATCTCAACAATGGTTCCCCTACAAGCATGATAAAGGGGAGCTCCGGTGAGACAGCGGGCGTCTTCAAACCCAAAAAGGAGGATTACCAGCAGGTGTACATGGAAATCGCCAAGTTGCTGGAGGAGAAGGATGATTATGATGATGGTAGCTATGGTCCGGTAATTGTCCGATTGGCATGGCATTGCAGTGGAACGTAGGTCTCGAGTCCAACCCTCTACTCGACCTAAGGAGCTGACAACCAACGTTAGCTATGACAAGCAAACCAATACCGGTGGCTCAAACGGCGCCACCATGCGCTTCGCCCCCGAAGGTGACCACGGAGCCAACGCTGGGTTGAAAGCAGCTCGAGACTTCCTCGAGCCAGTCAAAGGTACCCAACCCAAAACCGTTCAAGTTCCCCAACACGCTTCTAACCCATCCCCTAGAGAAACATCCCTGGATAACCTACTCCGACCTCTGGACCCTCGCTGGCGTCTGCGCCATCCAAGAAATGCAAGGCCCCACCATCCCCTGGCGCCCTGGCCGCACAGACCGCGACGTGTCCATGTGCACGCCCGACGGCCGCTTGCCCGACGGCGCCAAGGACCAAACCCACCTGCGCGCCATCTTCGGCCGCATGGGCTTCGACGACCGCGAGATCGTCGCCCTCTCCGGCGCGCACGCGCTCGGCCGCTGCCACACGGACCGCTCCGGCTTCGACGGGCCCTGGTCCTTCTCCCCGACGGTGGTGTCGAACGATTACTTCCGGCTCCTGCTCGGGGAGAAGTGGAACTGGAAGAAGTGGGACGGGCCGAAGCAGTACGAGGACGCGGGGAGCAAGACGCTCATGATGCTGCCGACGGACATGGCGCTCGTCAAGGACCCGGGCTTCAAGACGCACGTGGAGCGCTACGCCAAGGACGACGGGGCCTTCTTCAAGGAGTTCAGCGACGTGATGGTCAAATTGCTCGAGCTGGGGGTGCCGTTCCAGAGCAAGGAGGAGGATCGAATGTCGTTGAAGACGTCGTTTGCTTGAAAAAAAAAAGGTTGTCCAAGCATGAGGGCTGTTTTGATGCCGTTTGAAAAAGTGAAAACCTATGCTATGCTCGAGGGGTGGACTGATGCCTCAAACAAGACATCGGTGCCCGCGAGCGAGTCAATTCGCTACTTCGAAAGAGATCAGGCGCCGAGGCGGGTAATGGTGGCGTGTCGATGCATCTTGAGCGACGGCGTAATTCTTGCTGATGTCCGTTTTAAATGAAAGAAGAAAGAGGCCCAGAGGTGCCTTGACCGTTAGACTAGAGCCAGCTAGACATAGATCGATAGATAGATAGATACTTATATGCTTGTCTGCTTATCTGCTTGCTTGTTTGCAGGACATCACGCCTTATCATAGAACATGCCTTGTCATAAAACCAAATCAGTCAGGCTACGAAGATGCTGTGCTACGAAGATGCTGCGCTACATTCTTCATTCGAAGGTTCTCAGTCGAGCAGAGGTAGAGGATCGATCGACCACCCAAGCGCTAGGGATCAGGTTATCGACTCCTCAATCTGTTCATTGATCTTTTGGGTGATAAGTTCCATCTAACAGCAGGACATCTCGCGATGAGACCAGAACGGCACGCTACAAGCCTCTCACTTCCTACGGTTAAGCAAATTACCTACCACATATCTAGCAGCAAAGATGAGCAGTACGCAGTGAGCAGTGAGCCGCGCCGCAGAGGAGAGTCTTGATGTTATGGTAACGAAGATCAATTCGATCGGGGTATCTCCTTTTCTATCTATCTATCTTATCTAAAAAAGACAATAGATAATAGACGCAAGCAGGCGCTATACATGGGTTTGAAGACGTGATGCCAGCTAGCTAGCTATGATTGGGTTCCAGACCCTTTCCTTTAGCTGGCGTACGTCATATCTCGGACCACGTTCTCAATTCTCAATTTCATCCTGTATTGATGATTCTGCTTTCAGCACTGATGATCGCTGTCTCTCGTCGATCTTTCTCATAATGTCGGGTATCATATCGGGGTATCATTTTGGGGTATCATTTCATCTTCTCGTTATTACTCGCGGCCTCCTCCGCAAGTGATTTCTTCTCCGTCTCACATTCCGCCACGATCTTTGGTTTCAGGATCTTCCACGACTGCAAAGTGGGCGGCTTCGAGATGGCGATTGCGGCTTGGTAGGACTTGAAATGCTGGAGAGCCTCCTTGTTCCAACCGGCCAGGTCCGCTTGCTCCTCGTAGAAGCTCTTACGGTTCTTCCTGAAATCCTTGCTCGCCTTTTGATTGTCGCGTTTGAGCAACTCGCACCAATTCTCTGCAGCCTGGAGTTCGGGCATAAGAGCGAGATTGGCAGCCCGCTTCGCCTCGAACCACGCATCGATCACGTCCTGCGAAGCACAGGTTTTCCCGGGCAAGGGTCCGTTGGAGGAAAATCGACCATACTCCACATCGTATTCATTGCCCACTAAAACTGCAAGTTCCGAGCTGAGGTTCGCATAAGCTGCTGCAGGATATGCAGCGTATTGACCACTTCTATAGAGGTGACCCCAGGAGGGCGCAGGATTGTATTCACCGAGCCACTGGTAATTGTCCCAGCGATCAAATCTCATGCTTGGAAGGAACTCATCCATTCTCTGGTAGTATCGTGCGATTGAGTTGTATTGGGGTGTCGCACTCTTTTCAAATTCTTTGAAAACTCGCTTGAGTGCTCTGGGCTAGATGCACGTCAGCGAAACGAAATGAGCATATTCTAATTATCAACTTCGAGACTCACCGGAATAAAGGATTTCTGGAAGCACTCAATACACAATCGTTTCCCCAACGCCCAATAGGTCTTTCGGGCTTTCTTGGACGTACACCCGCGCGTGTGGCACCCATTACCGGTGACAAGATCTGCGTATTGTGGCTCAGAAAGACCTAAAGGTGGGTCAGGCATTTCCGGACCGAACTGGTTGACGCGAGCTTTCTTCCAGATGAGGCTATCGTGTTTCAGCACCGATCTGAAAGTCTTAGAAATTGAGCGAGCCCTGAGCAGGAAGTCAAGTGGGCAGAACAGGAGAATATTCTCCCAGACGTCCATATTGACAGTGGCCTTGACGGGATGATTCTTCTGGAATCTCGTTCGGCCTTTAGGTGGTTTGAGTTCGCGTGGCTTTCTGCCTCGAGGACGCCCTCCCTTAGAACGAGCTGGGCCGACTGAAGGAGTTTCAGATGTGCTTGCAGGTGTAGTACCATCTCTTAAACTAACATCTAGAGATGAAGGGACAACCTCATCTAAGCTCGCATCCACCGTAACATCTCCCGCATCACGAGTCGACTCGATTACGTTCATGTGATCCGAGATCGTAGGTGTGGTATTTTCTCGTAAGCTGAAATCTAAAGATGGGGGAGCAATCTGATCTGAGCTCGCATTTGCGATCTTATCTCCCGTGTCATGGCTCGAGTCGATTACAGTAGTCTGATCCGAGCCCGTAGGTGTGGTATTATCTCCTAAGTTGACGTCTAATGAGAAACCAATCTGATCTGAGCTCACATTTGCGGTCTTATCTCCCGCGTGACGGATCGAGTCGACTAAAGAAATAAAATCCGAGCTTGTCGATGTAATATCGCCTTTCAATTTGACATCTGAAGATGAGAGTGGGATTTGATTTGAGCTCATATCTGCGCCGTCGTCTCTCGTGTCACGGATCGAGTTGATCAAGGCAGTCTGGCTCGAGCTTGCAGATGGGACGGTTTCTCTAGAAGTGACCGCTAGAGACGATGGAGTACTTGAATCTGAGCTCGCGGCTACGGTTTCATCTGCCATATCACAAACCGAGCCAACCAAGACAGTCTGGTCCGCACTAGCAGACGTGGTAGTGTGCTTCGCGTTGGGAATCGAAGCCGTGCAAGATGGGCCTTCCAAGGACGAATTTAGCGAGGACAGCATCGTAGAAGCCTGATTGATGAGATTTGGACAGGCTTCGTTGACTTTGCCGCCCAAGGCAGGTGACAATACAGCGGTCACATGAGAACAATCTCTGCTGATTGGGCCTTGGGTTGATGAGTGATGAATAGAGACTTCGCCGGAGACAGAAAGCGCTTGAGGATATCTGTTTGGAGCTGGTGAATGATGAAAGAGGTGCTGAAGTTCCTGTCTTGGGCCGCAATACGCGCCTACTTTTGGGCTTTGGCTCCTCGGATTTGCAGCTGATGATCCATCGAAAGGATACGTAGCAGCCTCTTGTGGTCCAGAAGCATGACCATGGTTATTCGAACTGTGAGAAGACATGTATTCGTAGTCATTGAATTTACCAGACAACAACATCGCGTCCGGTAAAATGCTCTCGTTTGTCAGATCGGGATTAGGTTCGTAGGACTTGCACCACCTTTTATGAACGCATCGATTGAGCTCTGCTTCCTTCCGCTCGCGTTCTTCGACTGACAGCGTAACGCGACCTCGGCCTGGAGGCAGGCTAGCAAAAGAGAGCCTCTGTTTCTTGTGAGCGGGCCCAAGGTCTGTGATGTCGTGAGATTGAGCTACAGAACCAGAGTTGCGGTCGAGCTCCAGCTTCTTCGTACCCGGCCCATGATTCGCCATATCGTGACTTTGAGCTGGAGTGTTAGAGCGGTGGTCGTACTTCTTCCGTTTGCTGGTACTAATGCTGGGCCCAAGGTTTGTCGTAGCAGGGGTCTGAGATGGAGTTGGAACTGGAGGCAGAGAAGCGTCAACGGACTTCGGTCCCTTGTCGGTTACAGGTCTAAGATATGGCGTAGGTCTGGCTTGAAATTGCGTGAGACCTGGAGGCATCGAGGCGTGAAGGAATTTCTGTTTCTTAGCACAAGGCTCCATGTCTGAGCCATGAGGAGATCTGCGTTTAGACGCCCGTCTTGCTTCTTGCTTTGCGAAATGGTCCCCAACGGTTTGGGGTGTACTGTTGTGAAATTGCATGGTGACGGTGTTTAAGGTGAGTGGAAGTTTCATGAAATTCAATAGGCAACGAGGAAATGAAGAGGAGTCGGCTGTATAGCCACAAAAGAAGGTATCATCAAGGAGAGTCAGCGCTAGGTTTCCTGTGGTTGCCGGATGAAAGGTAGGTAGTAGCAACGAAAAGAAGGCAGGAGGGTAGAAGTGCGGGTTAAGGTGTGCAAAGTGTTCAGAGTAAGGTAATGTACGAACAACGGACATAGCAGTAGCTTCGGACATTAAGGTTAGTGGCGGATGCAACCGTTTTCAAAGTGTCAAAAGGAGTAAGGTAAGGTGCCTTAGTAAAAGGTACGAGAGTTGGAAGGTGGAACCGAATAGCTAGCATAGTTCTTAGTCAGCAGGAGTAGATATTCTCCTGTAGGGTTCTTCTTTCTTCATAGATAATCATCCATTCTACTCACCAAGAATCGTCTCTTTCCAACTGATGTCTATTCTCCGAAATCTTCGTGATCTTGAATCGATCAATCTTATCATTCTTTCTTGTTGTTAATAATTGATATTCTAGTCATTGTCTATCTTTGATACCTATGTTTTTGTTAAATTTCTCAGTCGCTCATTCACTCTTTCATTAAATTTCATATTAAAGAAACAATCTTCTCTAAAGAACTCAATTTTCGTCTCAAGAACTCGATTTCTTTTTAATTCTACTTCTAGTATCTATTTAAGCTTAACTTCTTCATCGAAGCTATTCAAATCATCTACTTCGTCGTCGTCGTTATCGATTTCTATTATTTTAGTATTAATTTTATTAAGTTATTTGAGAAGAAGCTTGCTCAAAGAGTTAATATACTACTATATTCTCGACTACTCTGACTTCTTTCGAGATCTATATAATTCGATATCTACGCTCAATTCGAGTTTGAATTCTCGTTACGAGAGTACGTCTTCGTCAGACGAGTCTGAACTTATCTATTAATTTATTATCGATACTTAGTTATCGATCGAGATTTAATTCTTCAGCAATATTCAAGCAACTCTCGTAGCTATTATAACTACTTCTATATTCTTATTCTGTAACAAGTTTTCTAACAAGTAAAAGTGTTACGAGTGTGTCAAGCAGGCACTTGGCAAGTAGCCCTATGGGCTAGGGTCTTGGCACCCTCTCCCACTATATGTACCAT
>NKYR01000070.1:52440-103152 GCA_003184365.1 Evernia prunastri
ACAAGTTTTCTAACAAGTAAAAGTGTTACGAGTGTGTCAAGCAGGCACTTGGCAAGTAGCCCTATGGGCTAGGGTCTTGGCACACTCTCCCACTATATGTACCATAGTTCCTAGAGATAGCAAGTTCCTTCCTCATCAATAGAATCTTGGTCAACCACCTAGGTACACTCCTAACAGTAAACTTCCATTGTGACTTCTTACCAGAAAGATTTCGTAGACCCATACGTCTTATACCGATCTCGAGTTCCCATGCTTCTTTGACTTCAGATTCTAAGACCTTGTTGAGTGCTTCGAAATGCTCAACACACTCCTTCTTTTCTTTCGCTGTTTCGTCTTTCCAAACATGACATAATTCCTTCTTATCATAAGAAAAACACCCCCAAAACATAAACTCCATAACTCCAACAAAACGCCGTCGTACAGCGGATTTGACAAAAATCTCGTTAGATTGACGCCAGATTCGTACTCTTCCCCGTCGAAAATTTAGAATTATACTAATTTCGTCACTCCAGATTATCCTTTTCCAGTTCTCTATAATACAATCTTTATATCGTAAGACGAATTGATATCGGGCTTTCATTATGACTTTCGTAAGAGACGATTTCTTGATGGATTTGCAAGACCGAAAGTTATTTCGTCTCAAAACTCGTAAGACTGTTATTGACGAGATTCCTTACTCTGCAACTAACATGAAAGAGATCTTTTCACGTTTATAGCGGTCCTTTCGTACGACAGCGATAATAACACTCTCGAGTTCAAATGTAATAATAGAAGATCGTCCAAATCTAGAAGCATCGGTCATATAAAAAAGCAATAGTTTCTTGGACTTGCTGGGATTATAGTTTCTATCTCGGACTTGTTTCTGCAAACGACCTATGCTTCGACGAGAGATCTCGATAATGACTGTAACGATCTTATTTGCAATACCAAATTCGACCAAAGCAAGTGCCTGAAGTCTGGTTTCATCGTTATGATCGATGCTCTGAGCATTAGGCATATTGGAAGAAGCTTGGAAAGAATACTACAAATGTAGTGTACTAAGAATCCAACTTATACTAAAAACCCATTGATTCTCTCAATCTTCCCACGCAATTTTGCTACAATATGTGTCTACAACATCGTCACAATGCATGTCTGTAACATCTGTCAAGGAACGAGGCTAGGCTAGGACTACCACTTGGTATACTTGGTCTGGTAGGGTCAGGTCTATTTACAAGACGAAAGACGAAGAAGGAAAACAGGAAGTGGGCGACCAGCGCCCCTATATGAGAACAGATGACACGCTAGACTAGCTTATCGCATCTATCGCATAGATGCTCGCATCCAACTGTTGGAATGAGGTCCTAGCGACCCTTGGCTGACTGGGCTAGATCGGGGCTAGGGTAGGGCTGACTTCACACCGTGACAACATCGCTACAATGCATATCTGTAACATCGCTACAATGTATGTCTGTAACGTCGCTACAATGCATGTCTGTAACGTCGCTACAATGCATATACTCCACTCTATACATACAGTATTGATATCGCTACTATGCACGGCATTGATGTCGCTAGTACGCAAAGCATTGATGTTTTTTGATATTGCCAAGCAATAGGGCTATGCCAAGAAAATATTAGCCCTAGCCCTAAGTGGGCAGGACTTTTGACGTCAATCTCCGTACCTTACGCTAAAAAACGGGAACGCCGCCAATAGCCGCACTGGGCTTCGCTTATCAAGTTAAACCGGGGAAAAAGATCAGTCTTACTCACTTCTCAGCCATCACGATGAGATCATTTGAGCTCCACTACTTGGCAATGATCAGTCATATACCAACTGGAGGCTTCTCTTTAATGCCTCCCCTCTGCATCCGTCCGTACAACTACCCTTGAGCAACCGACTACAGCTTGTCACCAAATAAATCAGCACCCCAAACAAAGGCCCAACAATCTTCCACCATGGGGAGTCTACCGACCGCAGACCTCCCGAAACCCTGGGTTCCGACCCCGTTGATCGAGTCTGCCGCTCTCTCCAAAGCTGCCGGATGGTACATGAATTCTACCCTTTGACGCCCTCACTTCACTAGACTGACCAAAACCTTCCAGTCGCATCTTCCTCAAACTCGAAAACCTCCAGCCCGCCGGCTCTTTCAAATCGCGTGGCATCGGCAACCTCATCCGCCGCGCCCTCCTCACGCACCCAACCCCGCATCTAACCCACTTCTACTCCTCCAGCGGCGGTAATGCCGGTCTCGCCTGTGTAACGGCCGCCCACACTCTCGGCCGCCCCGCTACAGTCGTCGTCCCCATGACGACAAAGCCACTGATGATAGCTAAGATAAAGAATGCCGGGGCGACCGATGTGATACAAACTGGGGCAAGCTGGGCGGAGGCGGACACGTATCTGAGGGAAGAGTTGCTGGGGCAGGATTGGAGCGGGGTGTATGTGCCGCCGTTTGACCATGAGGATGTATGGGATGGTGCTGCTACGATAGTAGAGGAGTTGGAAGAGAAGCCGGATGCGGTGGTCTGCTCTGTAGGTGGTGGAGGGCTGTTCTGTGGCCTGATGCGCAGCCTGGAGACGAGGGGTTGGGAAGATGTAAAGGTTCTGGCGTTGGAGACGAAAGGGGCCGAGAGTCTGCATAAGAGTTTGGAAAAAGGAGAGTTGGTTCGATTGGAAAAGGTTACGAGTATTTGTACAAGTCTTGGAGCGACGAAGGTTGCAGAGAAGGCATTTGAGTACGGACAGAGGAAGAGCGTGACCAGCGTGGTGCTCGAGGATCGAGAAGCAGTGATGGGATGTTGGCGACTGGCGGACGATGAGCGGTTGCTTGTTGAGCCGGCTTGTGGGGTCAACGTGGCGCTGTGCTACGACGGCCGATTGAAGAAGTTGTTACCAGAACTCACGGCAGAGAGTAAGGTTGTGATTGTTCTCTGCGGGGGTGCTGGTGTCACGCTCGAGTTGCTGATGGAGTGGAGGGAGAGATTTGGTCTCATGGAGAGGGAGACGACGAAGGATGACGAGGTGCCGAGTACCGTGGCGACAAATGGCAGTGCTCAATGAGTATTGCTGCGAAACTATTGATGAAAGGAGTTGTCATACTAATTGGATAGAGGGATCTGGCGAAAAACATAGACTCGAAATAAATAAAAATCTAAAGGACCCTTTTCTGTATTTGTTTTTCTTGGCGAAAAAATTGCGACATCCCTCTCGCGATAATTTCCATACCACAAACAGCGCATCAATCTCCATTTCCTAGTAAACAGTATCTACCATCTGACTCCTCACTTTTCTGCTACTCGGTGTTACCAACAGAAGTACCTTCAGGTGTCCTATGTATCTACCGCTCAGCCAAAGATTCCGGATTTGCCTCTACTTCTTGGGAAACATCTCGAGTGACCACATATTGACCTTTTCTCTTTGACGGTTCATAGCTAGCCAACTCATCATACTCTTCCGGCCCACAGCCAAGCCGACTGCCTCTGATGAAGGTCCGCATGCCCGATATCGTGGCTGATGGAATCGAAGGCAAACCTTCTAGGTTATAACTTTCAGATGATGGCTTTTGTCGTCGAAGCTTAGCGACAGTCGACGAATACCATGGTTTAGCCATCCTATCCCTAGCTTCTGATACTTGCGAGGCGAAGAACGGCCGAAAGGCAGTGAGGGAAACCATTATCACCGCCACGGACCCTTCGACTTGCAGCCAAAACAAGTGCCAGGAATACGCATGGTAGAAGAGATTGAAACCTATGATCCTGATGCAAGCAATTATAATCATAAAGATGTTGAGGCTGAGGAAGACACCAATGCCTAGCTTCTGGCCAGACCGGAGCCTCACACGCCAGAGAACACGCACAGGAATACTAACAACTACCAACAATCAGCCAGACTATCCCATTGCTTTTGAGGGGTATGTATCCGAACTTAGGACATCGGTTGCTATCCCTAACGCCGTAGCAGTGATGGCAACAGCAGATTCCCTTGTGATTCCCGAGCCGTAAGCGCAAAGTACTAAAATGCATATGACGTTAGCTCAAGACCTCCAAATCACAACTTAGTTGGCGAACTTACCACTGCCGTCCACGGCGGGACACTCCATGAAGGAAAAGCACACACAAAACACACAAGCCACGACGTTGAACGCACTGACGAGCTTCCAGTATAGCACGAGACTCTGAATCCGATCTACAATCTTCCGGAAAAAGGACAAGAATGAGAACTTAACGGAAAAAATCGCGGTCCAAACGAGGGCCTCGTGAGTAAGATGCAGCACTTGGTACGAACGAACCTCAGTGTTGACACTGATTCCAGATGACTGCGACCATTTCACAGGGTTGATTTCTAAATTCGTGACTCCCTGAGCAAAATACAATGGGGCGATTGCTCTATAGAGAACTGCGATCGCTGCAGTCAAAGCGACGCACGCCAACAACAAGAAAGCGTCGTCGACATATAGTCGCCTTTGAGAATGAACCTGGAGAACTGTTCTCATCGAGGCGGCTATCATTGCGGTGCCATATAGAATTCCTATCCCGATCTGGCTTCGATTAGCCTCAGTCATGACGGTTCCTACAAGAGATGGGGATGACCTTGAACCCTGATTCAGGGATTCTGCCTTCTTTGTCTGCCATATTCGCGCGAAAATCTTGACAATGCTGTATACACAGCTGGAGGTGAGATGGGGTATCCCATTAGGTTTTTATGTCCACCACGTGTGACGAGGCTGAGAAGAAGAAGAAAGTTGAAGATCATCAGCCTGAAGCGAATTACAAATTCATAGAACACCTTGCACTTTTTTTCGCAAAGGAAATGATTTGATAAGTTGTCTTTTCCAGGGGTTCACATGAATTTGTCACATCGCAATATCACTTCATATTTTCCGATAAGTGAGCTGACTCTTGACAGCATCGACAGGCCTCTTGGGGGACTTTAATTCCCGAAAAACTCTCCGAAGAAACTCCACCCGCTCTGACATTTCATAATCTCCTCAAGTTCGTCTGATCCCGCAGCGATATACCGTTTTACATACGCGATGGCGGGAAAGGCAATCCTAGAGTGTCATCGATCACCGCCCTTGTTTTCTAACCATACCTCTGAAGAGACCACCAAATATGTCATGAACAATGCTACCCTGCGGGATATGAAAATACAAGGGGGGGGTATGAAATTTGGAATTTGCCCCACCAGCCCGCGCAGTATTTCCCGTCATATCTGCACAAATATGCAGCATCTCCAACCGTCTGCACCGTTGCGGCCAAAAAATGTCAAAAGGCCAAGCCACGAATCCTTCCCTCGACAAGGCTACCAGGAACGTTAACAGCTCTTCCCTTTCCGCCCCCCCTCCCTGGCTCTCGTATGCACCACTTCCCACAAAAACCATGCGGCCTCATTCCTTTAGCCTATTGTTGCCACGAATCAATTTAATCTCCGCTCAGAGCATCGCTAGACATGGGAGCTTGCATCGTCGCGGTGGTTGCTCTCGATGCGTGATGCGCGTGGGGGGGCTGAGGGCGCTTCCTGCATGGATGCAACCCTACCCGCAGGTACTGACGGCGTTATGCAGACAAGCAAAGGACTACGCCCGGTCAACGGCAAAAGACGCGGGAATGAGGGTTCTTCGCTAGATTCGGTGGGAGTAGGTGAGCACTTTGCAGACTCTCTCTTTTGCTACTAGCGTGTGCACGCAAGTGTGTTTGGGATACTTAACATTGAGAAGAGGAAAGTACAGCGACACCTGATGAATTTGTTTGAACCTCGCATAAAGGCAGTAAAACCTGTTTCTGGAGCTGACACTCTACGCCAAAGGTGTTCGACTGGATTGGCACTACGATTTGTCCCTAGCATTGAAGCTACTGGAAAGGGTGTAGAAATTTAGCTACCTTTCGAATGCTTCACCCCGTTCTTTCAATGATCAGCAAGATGTGGATTCGAGAGACCTAAAACGTGAGAAAAACCGTAGCGCAGATGAATCTGAGTATCTTTACACAGGATACTTGCCCGTGAAGTATGTGATAGAGCATATCTATGCGGCTGAAGAGTACTTTTTCGGTATCACTGTAATCATCTTAATGCGCGTCTCGATGCCAAGGACCAAACCCACACGCACATGCTGAGATAGAGTTGATAGAAAGGCATCAACCGCAACCATGTGAAAATATCTCCAACCTAGCTTGAAACCTGAAGATCATCACCGAGTACGAGAAAAGGTCACCTCCGACTCCGCTGGTGCTGGAGTTGCCGCAAGAAGTCGACTTTCATCGCGCAATTTCGGATTCTGGTGACCTTTGTCGCTGACGGTAGACTTTACACCTGGAGCAAAACAGAAATGAAAAGCTGTGAAAAGACGTTCGTAGCAGGTGTGCAGCCTTCTTGACGGACTTGGACAAGTGCTCTAGAAAGGTGCGCGACAAGGCTGAGTGATGCCATGCACGCAGGAACAAGTCTTCAAGGATCTATGCAGTCAACAAAGCTCCTTCAAATACCGTGTGTCCCAGATCTCAAACAAATCCACCAGCCCTTCCCCATCGCATGCAAAAGCCTCCCCCGATTTCCCCGATCCGACTAGCTACCCCCAAGCTCCCTACACCGCAACCGGAAACAACTGCACCTGCGCACAACTGCTCGGCACCCCAGCCGGGACGAGGAAATACTCCCAGAAGAGCTGCGGCACACCGTGCCACCAGTCGCAAGCTGCCCCAAATCGCAATCAGCCCAACCCTTGCTCCCACTGACTGACGTGCAAATCAAGCATACAAAAGGGGGGGGGGGGGGGCCAACGGGGAACACATACCCAACCACCCGACAAACACCCCGGCTCCGCGCCCTTCCCACTGCAGCCCCGAGGCGTTGAAGAAGAAGCCGTCCGTGGAGCCGTACCCCGCGTCGAAGACGAGCTCGTTGATACGCACAAAGTTCCACGCTAACGTAAACGGAAGACAAAAGTCAATCAGTCTGAGAATTCGACACGGACACTCTTTTTTTTTTGAGGGGGGTAAAAACGAAGAAGAAGTAGGAGGGAAGAATGAAAACGAACCGACGTCCAGATTCTCCGAGGGTTCCATGATCATGCCGAAGGGGACGGAGCTGTGCAGGTCGAACTGCTGCGTCGTGCCGTTGAGGAAACCGACGGTGTTCCTGACCGTCGAGAAGGGGAGGAGGGTGGCGTCGCTGAGACCGGCGCCTGTGTTTAGAATCAGAGCGGGCAATATAAATGGCATATGACTCGGCGGATTGGAACGGAGAACGGTGGGGGGAGGGGGGAGGGAGTAAACAGACCGGTGTGATAGCTGCTGACGTAGAGGTCGTTCTTGTCGGCATTGCCATCGCGGACCACGCTGGTCTTGAGGTAGTAGCGGCTCGGCGGGGTGATGGTCGTGTTGGTCGTCGAGTTGGAGGTATCCGGAGGCGTGGCGGCGAGGGTGAGGGATAAGGAGAGGAGGGAGAGGAGGGTTGGGAGTTTGAAGTGCATGGTTGTGGAACTTTCTTTTCATTCTCCTTGTATTTGTATGATTCTGTAAATCGGTGATTGAGAGAGAAAGTAAATAAATACTCAGGTAACTCAGGTAGGTACGTAGGAAGAATTGACGGAGCAGTGTTCACTTGAAAAATACCTTCCCTACTTTAGCTCTATGGGCACATGACTCCGGAGGCCCGCTCCACGCGGCAAAAACATCGATTATCCGCATGATCTCCCTTGATTCGGGCAGGATTCGCCTGTGCTCAAAACAAACCCGTTGAGAAAGCGGGGAAGCAATGAGACATTTGTTCCGCCCGACCTTTTCGCCCCCGCCACACCGTGACTCTCTCCAACGCGCGCCCAATAAACGGACAACGTGACTTGCACGCGATGGCCGTTTGACGCAGCGGGCTCGGTATTTTCCCCGCGTGTAGGTAGAGTGGTATTTGGAGCAGAGGGCGGGGAAGCTGGGTGTTGAGAGTGGTTTCCCCCGCACATCTAGGCTGCAGTGTCGATCATATGCGTGGTGACGTAGAGGTGCTGCAAGGGGAGGGAGGGATGGGGAAGAAACACACGGGGCGACCTCGGAGTTTTTGGGATCGACGGTCTTGATCATACGGTGGGAGGGTGGATGCGGCTGAGTTGGCTAAGGTATCACGAATGCCCTCACGCTACTTTCTTGGAATGAGGCAGGATATTTTCCGTAGAAGTGCGTGGGAGGGACCGAGTATTGACGGATAAGCTGGCGGCAACTGGGTGAGTTGTGTGATTGATGGGAAAGAGGAGTAGTACAGGGTGGAATCATGGATTTGGAGGTAAAAGAAGACCTGGTCTCCATTCCTGGGTATCTTGCTGATCATCACCGTCGTTCAATATAACGCCCACATACAAGCACAGACCGTCACCTACCCTCACGCACCAACCTGCTCCAACCCCAGCAGGCTCCTTCTATAATCCCAGTAGTTCTTCCGTATAGGGTCATACCTCCTAGCCAACAACTCCAGCGCCTTTGCGCTTCTTTCCTTGTGCTCCTCCTCGGCGTAGACATCGGCCAAGAAGTCCAGCGCGTGGCTACTTCGCACTTCATCTTCCTTCTCCAGATCCGCATATTGTTCCGCAAACCCCTTCAAATCCACGAGTCCCATGCCCTTGTGTCTCAGCACCCCCCTCAGGTAATTCCACGGGGACTGATTCTGTGGCGCCGTAGAGATCGCAGCTTTTGCGTATTCAATCTCCCGCTCTATTACCTCGGGCGGTACTTCCGAGTCCGCGTCATCGTCCTTGATGCTGTGCTTCTTGGGATCTGTATGTCGTGCAAACACGACAAACCAGCGGTGGTTCCAGGCGCTGTTGTTGCGGACATCGGCCTGGAGGAGTGATTCAACGTAGGGTAGCTCGAAGTCCCAGAGAGAGAAATGCCGGACGAGCCATTGACGGTAGGACCAGACGTGGTAGTTTTTGGCGTCTTTGGTGAACATGAGGGCGAGGAATGCGGTTTCTGTGGGAGGTAGGGTGGGTATGTGGGACATGACTACTTGGCGGTGGTGCCTGTGTAGCTAGTAAGCCTCAAGTTTTGGCCATCGTGGTATTATGCCAGGAGTACCATATTTGGAAGTTCTTGATGTGTTTGAGCGATATCGTATTCAGCCACTCCAGCTCTTGGAGAAGCTCTTTCTGCAGCGTGAATAGGATGTCTGCTCTGTAAAGCCTGCCATGTATCTATGAGTAACTAACCTTTCTAGCCTTCTTGGTCGACATACCAGACAGTGTAGTGCGCAGGGTTCATGCGGATGATGTCCTCTGTGAGCCTCAGGGCTCTGTCCGACTTCTCGTCCATGGCCATTGTAGCTCGCAGATACGAGATAGCTTCGCTGTATTCTTCGGTATAGGCAATTGCAGCCAAAGGATTAGGACAGCCATCATCTTGAGGTATGGGGACGATATCCTCCCAATCGTCTGAGTCTGAATATTTGCCCATCTTCTCCAACAATACGGGTAGTAAATAGTAAGCTGGGAAAGAGAGGCCGTTGAACTCATTGGCTTGAAAGAATGACTAATCAGGGACTTCATAAGGCTGCGTTAGCGCAAACTCTCCTTTGCTTCGTTGATCTCTCGACTAAGGTATCGCCAAACTTCAAGCTCGAGCGGCCGCTCGTTGTGTACTACGATCATACCGTTCATGCTCACCTATGCTTCTCATTATGGGTCAAAGCTCGCAGAAGACTGGTAGGATGCATAATTCATTTTCTAGCTCGCCATCTAATGAAATCCCTGCTTCGCGAAGTCATGACCGGAAGCCCATCTGATCGTATCTGGAATTCGAGGGAGGGGAACTGAGTGCGTTGAACAATGACTTGAGTGATATTCCATGCTGCGACTTCAAAGTCAGACTTAGATAAATGAATCTTATGCGCATAACGTAAAATCAAACGCATGCTACAGACCTTTTGATGTTCCGCTAACCTGTCTGTAAATTCATTCACAGTTGTCCGACGCTTAACACTCTGATTAGCGCTGCGAAACGGCAAGACTCAGCAGATGCCACCCACCTAAAGCTTTGACACTCAACCTCTCAACTCCGCTTTCCTTCAGTCCCGTCGACCTTCCCCTCTCTTCTCTTCTACCATTAGCTAGAGGCGTCAGCATGGCCCTTCCCAGCGAACTAATACTCGAAGTGTGCAAGCATTTACCAAAACGTGCCCTCAAGGCCTGCCGGCTCGTCTCCAAATCATGGTCCCACAGTGCATCGGAGTACCTATTCAGCAACATCTACATTTCGCCGCGAAAGGAGGACATTGAGGTCTTCAATTTCATCACGCAGCATGCTCAACTCAGACATTGCGTCAGGCGGCTCGAATACGACGGCACAAGCTTCTCACCAATTTATTCAAAAAAGGACTATACGAGTTGCCTGCTTGAAAAAAAAACGGCGTTCTCGGATCTCTATCGGGCTGGTCTCAACAGTACAGACCCACAGTTTGTTCGTTTTATCCGATCTTGCTCTAATCACCACAAGAATCTCTCTATCAGAATGAAAGGATATTCCAACTTAGCCTTCATTGTTGAGGGTCATCGTGAATGGATACATCGTGATGGGTACCAGCAGAAAATAGTGAAGAATGGAGAGTTTCTTCAAACCCTGACACACGGCCTACGCAAGCTTGACCACTTGAAGTCTGTTGAGGTCTGCAATGAGTGGCATACTTGGGGACTCTCTGATACTTGGCGGCCAATTGATGGCAAGACTAGGGATCTATCCGACCCATACTTCTACGGCTCGCCTTTCGGTCGCGCTTGGGGGCTTCTCCATCCACAACCGCACAGCTGGGTGCAGGAGGCTGTCGACACAGACGGGTTCGCGACCGGACATGAAGAGTTTGAGATCATCACTACTGCGTTATCGCAATCGCAGAGACACATCTGCTCGTTCCATATCTCATCACTTCCAGTTTCAATATTCGACTCAAACATCACCGGAAATCTAGGCAACATTAGTGTCAATGCATTCTCGAGCCTGGAAAATCTGACTCTAAATTTCGATGATTATATCGGGTCCACGAAAATGTCCATCAAATACAAATCTCTGCCTGATCTACAAGCTCTGCTTCGGTCAATGATCGGACTGAGACGTTTGCAATTGATGTTGCCACATGATGGGTCGCATGGCAATAAATTCTTCACCTACCGCCAAGTCTTTCCTACCGATAACATCCAGTGGATGAGACTGAGAAAGCTCGATATAGGAGGGCTGGCTATTAGTGCTAAAGAATTAGTACATCTCTTGGGCGCCAAGATGCCAAATCTACGTGAGCTTGCTTTTTCGGACGTACGGCTTTTAGAAGGACGGTGGGAGGGGGTGATCGAATTCCTCAAGACGTCGATGCAGTTGGTGTTCTTCCGACTTGAGGACGCCCCGCAACTTGTTTGTCTAGGGTTGCTTGATATTATGGATGATGGGGAAGACGAAGACGACCTCTATGCAATCATCTATTCACAGATCATAGCGTACGTCGTGAGTGGCGGCCGCCATCCATGTCTCCCTCTGCACGAAGATAATTCTGCATCAGAGAAGTACCTTCTTGATCTTGGTCTTTAGATTGCATCTGGCCTCGGACCGCAAGTGCTGTTGCTACAGCTTCATCCAGCCGAGCTTGTCAGTACGTCACGATATGACAGGCATTCAGATGAAAAGGACGCACACAGACTCAGTACTTGATGGATCAAAGTGGAGGGTCTAGGGCTGGACATGTTTTCGATCTCATCTTTCATTTTCGAAAAGAGCAAGCCAAATTGTAACCTTTCTTAAGATACTTGCTTGGGGACTAGCGAGATAGATGGGCCCCTAGCATTGATCCATAGCAGCTTCAAAATGCATTTGCGATACCTATGAAAACCTATGCCTTCTCTAGCCCATCGTCCTGCCACTCGCTGATATAAACCAACTTATTGCCCATAACACCCCGAAAGCCAACTCCCTGCCACTCTGAGCTCAAAGCCTCGCATGCTAGCTCATGCGGCCGTAAGCTGACACCTTACCTCTCTCTAAAGACAGCACTTCAAAAACAGCACCTCACATGTCAAGATTTCAGGTATGTAGCAAGAATGATGTGTAGATTGCTTGAATTATTCTACCTCAGAATCTCCTGGGGGATGTCTTTGACCCCATAGAAATTTGGTGATATAGCCGACATGCGCAAAGGTCATAGCTGAGAACCCAAATTTTGACATCACACGCACCCAGCCCACAGCTCCAACGTGCGTGATCCTCACGAGTAAAGTGACAGCGGACACGGTAAACCTGCAGAAGACCAGTGGAAGAAGCGCGAAAGAGTCGTGTCGGAATCGAGAAAACGTAACGTAACGGATGAAGAATAGTAGAGCGTCACGTATCCATTCGGAACATTTTCAACGGGTCGTACTCATCGACTTCTCTCTATGTATCCGACCTAAACCAATCCGCTCGCTCTGTCTACAGGACCTGAGGACGTAGTGCCGCTATGCCGAAATGGAATTTTGCTAAAGTGGGTATAGTGCAGTTGTTGGGGCCTGTGCGAGCACTGTCTTTGCCCAGACTCGAGCTACCTTGAAGGGGGTTTTTGTTGGCGTAAGCATCGAAGCTCGTCCGCTAACATACTGCTCACAAATCGATGGCAGAGGTTTTTGTTTGCGTAAGCATTGAATCTCGTCCGCTAACAAAGATCTACGCTAGAGGTTGTCACTAAGGAGAGGGTTTATGTACGCCGTGGGCTTTGAAACTCGTGCCTGAGAGTTGGTGTCAGATTTTTTTTGGTAGGGCTGGGGAGGAAAGTCGACCATTGTAATTAGTGGGAGACTTTTGCTAAGAGTGGACGAAAAGAGGTTTTGCATTCAGTGCAGATATTTAGGCCTTGTGTGTGCGATTGCAGTGTCTCTGCGACCAAGAGGATGAGCAGGGAGAATCTAGTTGCATTATGTTGGCCTATATGTCTTCGTCGGAATCTAGAGTAGTCCGATGTACTGGCCATTCGAATCCCAGCGTCGGGTCACGTGATAGCTTACAAAAATCCCAAATAGGAAATTAAAAAAGCAGTTGAAAAAACTTCGTAGCCGTTAGCCACGACAGTAAGTTTCAGCGATAAAACCACGACCCATGCAACACAAACCCCGCCCAGTACCACGGTTCCCTTGTGTCGATATCCCGCTTCATCTCCACCACCTGCCTCTGCAGCGCCACAGCCAAATCCACCACCTCCCCACCAGCAGCCCGCGCCTCCCTCCCCTCCACCCCGCCAGAAAGCCCTTGATACATGCCCTGCATGAATAAGCGCCCAGTGCCGACATCGATCGGCCACATGGTCCCACCGACGGACGTAGCGCCCGCGCACAGAAGGGCCGCGACGACGCCCATGGGTTCGTCGCCGACGCTGATGCTTTGGGCGGCGGAACCGCAGGCGATGAGGTTGAAATGCGAGGTTTGGATGCGGGTGGCGAAGATGTCGGAGATGGTAAAGGGACCGGGTGGTGGGATGGACGCGGCTGGTTCTTCGGTCCCGGCTTGGCTTGCGCAGAGGAGGAGGTGTTGGGGTAGGTTTCCCCTCTCGGCTTCGCAATGGCCCAGGAAGTGGACGATCTTCGCGTCCTCGCACTCGCGTCGGAAGCGAGCTTTGTCAACTTCGGCGCCGGTCAGGACCTTGACGGAGTCGGAGTTCGAGGCTAGGTCTCTGCACATTTCGTATGCTTCGTCGCGCTGCTCCTGCCAGTCTTCTATGTCGGGAACGGGCTTCTCGTAGACCGAAAGGAGGGTTTGTCTCTCCGGCTTCCCGTCGCTCTCATCTCTGTCATTAGCGCGCCGGACACATTGCTCAAAGACCGTCATGCTAGGACAGTACACAACGGGGTTCCGCTCGATGAGGGATTTTTTGGAGTCTTTGGTGATTGTGGCCGCATGGAGGGGCATGGAGTGCAACTGGTCGGTCGCGCACAAAACGAGTAGATCTCCTTCTTTTGATAAGTTGACTAGCGGGTCTATCAATTTTGATAGTCCCTGCAATGGCGCTAGACCGTCGTCGTTCAGGGGCTCGTCCGTACTCAAATGGTCTTCTTTCCATTTGGTGATTTCGCCGGTGAGTACCCCAAGCTCATATACTGGAATTCCATTGGGAGTGACCACCAAGAGCCAAATCTTACCAAATTGTATTATCCAATCAGCGAAAAAGGTTTGTCTTTTCGCATCCGACACGTTTAGGGAGTCGCTCAGAGCCCGAAGTTTGGCTAACGACACCGGGGAACCTTCTCGTAGCTCAAGAACTTCTTGGAGACATGGCAGACTTCGCATTACGCGACGATGAGCGTCTAGATCCCTACGAAGTTGAAATTGGTGGTCGGTCGAGTCCTGCTCAATTTGCTGTAGCAACATACTTTCCTTCTCGATCAACATCCTTGCCTCTGAATCTTCATTCATCTGCTTCTTCAAAGGTTGCGGTATGTTGATACCGAGCCCGAGGAGGTCTGAAACGCTGCGGGATTTCGAATTCTGGACAGCTTCCCATACAGATGAGATATCGTTCTCCATGGCGTATACAGTGATGGCAGACTCAACCATCGCTCGGACATCATCGCTCTTCCGCAAAGACTGTTTGGCTAACACAGCTCTCTCCGTGGGTAAAGCTGCAAGGTCGTGCCGCTGCCTGTCGACCATCCCTTCAAGGCTTTTGAGGACACTAATGGTTTCCCTGAACGGAGATTTCTTTGTGAAGCCGAGCCAGGATAAGAACCAGGCGATGGACGACCAAGTACGACTCGGCCACAGTTCGACTTTCGCTTGATAGCCAGAGAGCCAAAGAGACAACCGTAGTCGAAGATTCAACCGCAGCCCGTCTGCAAATCCATGTTTTTGAAGCAGGTTGCCCGCTTCAACGTATGCTGAGATTGCTGACCGAAAAGATTCTGAATTGGAAGGTCTTCCACTCAAGAACCAGAGTTTCTCGTAACAATTTGCCACAAATCCTAAAGCGAAAGCCACTTGATCCGAAAGACCGACTTTCTTGTAGTAGGACACGATTTGCTTGTATTTTTCCAGGGCCTCTTGAAGTGCACTAACATTGACACTGGAGCCCCCCATAAATGCCTCAATGAATACCAAGCGAGCTTCTATTTGCATGATACCTCCGCTAAAACGGTTTGACTGCTCTGCTGAGATCCTCTGCAGGGCTGGCTTTGCAACATCTAGACACGTCTTCACTAATGTCTTCGTTGTCTCCAGACCGCGGAACTGGACCTGGTTCATGTAGACATCGCACATGTGCGATACCTTCATCACTCCCACCCATCTTTCCGAGATTGGTATTACTTCCGAGGTTTGATAGGATATTTGTTTCAAGGCCTCGTGGAGCCGTTGAAAAGCCACGTTCTCGTCAGGGGCACTGGTAGTAGACTCGAGATCCCGCATGAATGGATCAAGACTTAAAGCCTCGATCTGCGTCAGAGGACCCTGCACGTTTGTCTTCCATACAGCCGCTTGTGCGTTGTCTCCAACCTTTTCGCATGCTTGCATCATAGTAAACGCCGCCATATCTTTTAGTCGAGGCATCTCCATTGTACCCAGGGTATCATACAGGGCTTCAAGGGACACTATCATCTTGCCAGTGTTGCCTCCGCTATAGTCCCAACGGCTGAATACGAGTAGTTGCCATGAGAGCCACGTTATGGGACTTCCAGAGATCTCTTTCAGACGCAGACACTCATGATCAAGCTCTCCTTTGAGATTCGTATCCGATATCTCGAAGGCTATCTCGTATTGTGCCCTGGCCACCTGCCCGACCCCCGCCCAATTTTCGTCTTCCTCGAGCAGAGCTTTGATCTCGGAAAGCCTGCGGATGCGTTCCAATGGAGTCTTCCTAGAGGACGGTTGTTTGCACCATCCAACTTCTATCAGCAGAGCTCCGCAAGCATGTCTTGAATTCTCGAACAGTTTCTTTGCCTCTTTCGCTAGTTTCTCGCTGCGCTTGGTTTGATCCATTTCCCGGAGCATGTCTGAAAGGTTTACAAGTGCTTCTGCACGAACTATATCAGGAATTGAGATGCTGCCAAGCAAATGCTCCAACATGTCGTGCTTTTGGACCGGAATGGCGGTCCCTGTAGGATAAAAGAACGCTACGCTATCGTCACTGTATAATCCTGCGATCCGCTGAGCCTCTCCAAACCAATCCTTCGACATAGCATGATGAAATATATTATTCAGTTTCTCAGAGCTGGTCTTTGGACACAGTTTCTGGACACCCATACTAACCGCCAGTTCAGTCAAGCGATAGTACACCAGCTCCATTGCGATCTTCTCTTTGGTCAGCATTGCTAGTACATCGAATTGCAAGACTAAATACCATTGATTTCGAATACTCCTCCACAGGGTGATCCATCAAGCACTGGTTGTATCTTCGAGTGGCAATGCTGAGTGATGCAGAGAACTTGCCTGATACGATAGCTGTTATCGTTGCCTCAAGCATTTCTGCCGTTGCTATCGCAGTATCACCATCGGTTGTATCTGAGAGATGGTGTAGGGCACGACTGATTTTCTCTCTTGCTTTTCCAAAGCAACCCTGTTCTACCATTGTGGCACTAATCTCAGTCGCAAGCATGAGGTCGCTGCTTTCGTCCTCGGCATCTTGAAAGGACGCTAGAGCTCTACCGTAATGCCCTAGATCTCGAAGCCTTTGACCTTCAATGATCTTTTGAGAACGCGATTTTGACATGAAGAGGAAAATTTGTATGCAGAAGCGCAAGAGGAAGTTCAAGGAATGGCAGAGCACGGCGATGATGTTTATCCTTCAGCGGCGCTGAGGCCTCAGCTCAGATCCTCAGGAGGTAAGCCGCCTCAATCTTGGCTGCATAGTTTTAGCGCCTTGGTACTTGGCTCTCTATATAAATAGACGACACGGCGCTCTTCATGCTTGCTAAATCCATAATCTTACTGGAGCGAAATGGACGAAACCAGCAATTTCTCGTCGACGGTTGATCTTCAAGTCGATACTAAATCTGGACATCTGGGCACACGGAAAGAGATCGGTCCAGACTCATCACACGCAAACCAGCGAAACCTTGGCAGGCGCGGGGTTCGGGGAAACGTCGTCCATCTCGAGCATGGAATATACGCCGATCGACCAGCAAGCCTCATTAGCATGAAATTCTTCTTCCTCCACGATGGAGCTCAAAGCAGCGGCAGATTCAATAAAGCAGAGATTAGAGTTTCATTTGATAAGATCTTGGACGAGGACATAGCACCAGCTACAGCCTCAGTGCCAGCAGTGAAGCATTTCTCCCCTTCCCTCATCCAAGGCCGTTCAACTCAGGCCTTGATTTCTGAGAGAGCATCAGTCAGCCTAGACGCGTCAGTGGCTCCAGCGGTAGCCAGTGTCGCTAGTCTTGGCGCTTCTGCTGGCTACGCGAGTACACACACGTTCGACAGAGAGTACCAGGTGAGAATCACAGGGATACCGTGGTGTTCTAGCAGTCACAATAAAGAGGTGGAGAACACAGTAATTTGGAAGCTCACAGAAAACGCAAAGCAAGCGGAGGGAATCCCGCTTGAGCTCAACGTCGCTCTACTTGTCCAACATGACGGATTTCCCTTTCAAGGGACTGTAGAAATCAAGGCATGGACAAAGTCAAACATGAGGCTCTTCGGTTGGCCGTGGCCAAAGCCAAACCCCCTCATTTTCAAGCCCACGGTTTCACTCGGGTTGCCTGCAGGGTTGGCATCGTATGACGAGCTGAAGGATGAACATTGGAAGAGACTTGCGCCTTTTGTGGGAACTTGCCACGTGAGTCGTCACTCATCCTTGCTACATTCACCCCCAGGTTGTGCTGATGGACGCTCGGATAGAGCTATCAGTTGACTCAGGGGACGAAGTTAATGGCGGGGACGTCCATGTAGGATTTAAATACAGTCGATCTAGTACTCGAGTGCTCAAATTAGCATATCTGTCATATTTTGGCACTGAAATCTTCATATAACGCATGAACCTCCCTGTTCTCCCCCTCTCACTGCCATTGCATTCAATCTGCTTCTACGGCGCCAGTCCGAACGGCTCAGACATAAAGTATGCAACAGCGGTGGATGGATAGACTGTGCTACCCTAGATGTTATCTTCCATGATTTTTATCGCATTGTTTAAAGACGAATCGTACAAGGTCTGCACGAAAAGTACCCGAGGTAGACGCGCTAGCAAAAGCCCTAAAATTAACCCTACTTTCGGATGACAGCCCTGCAGTGAGGAGCCCTAGAACCAAGTCCTAGGGGGAATACTTTGGGGATCTTATGGGCGCGATAGGCCAGATGTTTTTGCGACCCGATTCTAAAGCGCACTGTCCATTGTAACCGTGAAGGCGGAGCGGCATCTGACATCTGAACACATCCTATCATCAAGCGTGATACCCCCACCCCCTTTTTTGGGCCCGTGGTCTGGTGTCTTGCGGTGTACTGTCCTAATGTTTGTATCACGTTTGTATCATGTTGTGGGGCAGTAAGTCACACCCTACCCCGGAACGTGGCCCCCAGGTGCGTTGTCCGGGTAGTTTCCGGGCATGCTGTGAATTACTGGCCCCACAACATGCCGGGTATGCATGACCGGGTAGATACGAGTAAGGTACCTCCGTACGTGCCTGGCGCTCTATGGCTGAATTTCTGGATACGTGTTCTCCTCCTTAGAGGAGATCTCTCTTCTCTTTGCCGGATCCTCAAGGTAACTCCCGACCTATTTAATCTCTCACCGTTAGGTCTTAGTAATGCTTACAATGCGTATTCAGGGTCGATTTCTGGTCTATAAATATATGGCGCTTCTTTCCTTGCATTGTTTTTGACTCAATCTACAATAAGCATTCAGAGAAATCTTTTCACACCAGATAGTTCAATTCATGAGAATGATATCCTCATCTTCATTCGAGGCCTGCGCCTTCTATGCCTTGACATTGGTCGGACATCTCCTACCTTTATCGGCTAGTAATATCAGGTCTGGGAGTACAGCGGGCTGCACGAAGCCTCATACAGTCGACGGGGTATCTAAAGACCTCGAAATCTCAAGCGACGGACGCAACCGTACGTACAGGATACATTTACCTAGCAGCTACGATACGAATACTCCAGCCCCTCTTATTATCTCCTACCATGGTCATGGGCAGAATATGGTGGAACAAGAGATTCTATCTCAATTTTCCAATGACGCGATCAATCCGGATATGATTGCAGTATACCCACAAGGCCTCAAAGGCGCTGTAAGTCGAACCCTCACAAACTCCCTTCCAAGACCCTCCAGTCACTATTTGCTTCAAGAGATAATTGTCGAGCGCCACTGATTAGCTTTCAAGAGCGGCAAGCGATCCTGGGAAGGGGAATATGACCCAGCGACTGGCGTTGATGACAAGCTTTTCACAACCGATCTCATAACCCACCTCGAAAACAACTACTGCATCGACAGCTCAAGAATATATGCCAACGGCATGTCCGACGGCGGCGGCTTTACCAATACTCTAGCCTGCTCTCCGGACCACGGTGCTCCCTTTGCCGCTTTCGCTCCGGTATCCGGCGCTTTCTACACCGACACTAACTACAGCGACTGTACGCCGTCCCGATCCCCTCTTCCAATTCTTGAATTCCATGGCTACGTGGACAAGACCATCAAATATGCCGGTGGCACTGGAAACGGTGGCCCGTTGCCCTCGATCCCTGATTGGCTTTCATGGTGGGCTCGGCGCGATGGTTGCGTAGATCCAGGAGCAGATGAGACATCTATGGCCGGAGATGGGTACGAGTACATCACGTACTCCTGTAATGGCATTGCAGACATCGTGCGCCATTATAAAATCTTGGACCTCGGTCACAAATGGCCCAACACCAGCATCACCGTTTCACCGATTGATGCGTCTCCCATTATCCTGGACTTTTTCAATGCAAATCAAAAACCCTAGATCGTCAATACACCCTGTGAAATTGTTTTATCGGCAACGCTGGTATGGAAGCGAAGGGGTTTGATAATTCAGTGCTCGAGCAATAGATCGACTGGAGTCTCTCTCCGGTAGCAGTCCCCTCCGAAGACCTGGTCTACCTAGACAGCTAAACATGTGGTCGTTCCATGTTATCGCGACACAATGATCTCTGTGACAGAGTGTGTCTGGATATAACGATTGATTTGTCATGAAATGTCCCACCTAAGATTCATGTAACAATAAACACCCCTACGTTTCCGACTGCTTATAAAACTCGGATATCAAGAATGACGAGATAACGCCAAAGATCCCTATAGTAAGTGGCGCAAAACTTACACCGTTCTGTTTCCAGATCGACGAAAAAATGCCGGCAAGGAATACCACCGTTGTGACGATCCAGAAGAGCCATGAGACAAGCGATTTGTTCAGACCTTCGATGATATGGATTCCCCAGCCCATTGGCAGCTGGGACGCCTCCTCCTCCATCTTTCGCTCAAGTTTTTTTGGCACTGTGGGCAGCCAGATCGCTTTTACATGTGCTCTCTTAGAGTTCAGGTAATGTAAGAAGGTACTCGCAGGGATCTTCGGCGGATGACTGTATTCCCAAGTCTTCCGTTCCAGCTCTTCCGACGAAGGCCAGCTGTCTGGTTTCTCGTGGATGTTGAGTCGATGTCGTTCTTCTAGGCTAAACTGAAGTGTTCTTAGCCGGTTCACCAATAATTGCACGCTATAGGCTTACTTGAACAAAGTGTATGTCTACAGGCTCCAAGAGGTACAACTTCCTAGTTCGGAAGCCGCGGACTGCTTGGTATTTGCTGCGGATTTCGCGAAATAGCTCCCCATCCGTACTGATAGCCGAAATGTCGATTTCGCCAAGTCGTCGTTCCCATTTGCCGTAGTTGATGCACAGCTCAAAATACTTCTTCAGCGATTGTTTTTTTTTAGGTAATGCTTTGGGTCTTTGGGTTGCAAGTCGAGTTGGGTTGTTAGCAGTGGAAGCATTATCTCTAATGTCGGGACCGCGTAATGAGACTCCAGATGGATTGATGTGTGCTTTTGACGGCGCACTAAGAGAGCTCCCTGACGAAGAAGCGTCGGAATCGTTCGAAGGCTGTGTGAAAGAGCGCAATCGCTCTTCAAGAGTACCATCAGTTTCTGGCTCTAGATTATCGAAGTCGCCGTAGAGTCGTTCACCGCATTCCTATGAATGTGGTAGAGACCACTGTCAGATCACTGATGCTTGAATGCGCTCGACGAAACGATTGTGAACTTACACAAATCCACTCAATACGCTGGAAACCAGGGCTGACTCCAGGTCGAACGAGTATCTTCAAACGTGAAACGAAAGAAGTGACGTACGAAGGTGCTGGTATACGTAAGTACTTTTGAGGGTCTTTGCAGACAGCGGAGAAAGTGGATGCTCTCGGGATGTTGTCGAATAGTTCTGATGACTGCGAAAGGATTCCCCCTCTGATCCAACTCCAATTCTTCGGAGGTTTTGCCATTGGAGCAGCTTCAACTAAACTAACATTGCTAAGGAACGTAAGCAGGCCAAAATCATGCCGGAGTATACTGAGCCAGATCATTGCCAAATGCCACAAGGCGTGTCTTTCAGCCAATATCAATCTCCAGGAAGTCTGTCGAACGAAGCACTGTTTCTCCACAAATGTCTCTAAATTAATCTGCAGTTGATGAAAGGCCAATCTATCGAGGAGAGAAATCTCCACAGACCCCGTTTCAGTGTTTTTCCATGGAGGCGGCCTCCCTTGATCAGCCTGACCAGCATCGTCCAAGTGGCTTGACCTTGCTTCACTTTCGTCGACAGGATCGAGTCGTCTGTGTCTCTCTTCAATCAATCGTTGCCAGTTGGTCGAATCGTGCTCAGATGACTCAAACAAAGTCATAGCCTTTACGTCAAGGCTATATATGTATCTGGTGATCAGAACGGCTACAAGTGGCGCACGAGCTCGGACAAATCTCGCTCCTACTTCCACCGGCTTGCCAGGCGCCTGGCTACATAGGTCATCACCAAACACTCGAAGCATATGGTCGAGCGCAACCCTGAAGACATCCTCGGTAGCCACCTGAACAGCTCTCGCATATAAAGGTCGTAAGCGGGGACTTTCGAAAACCCAGGTGCAGAGGTATTCCACTCCATCGAACGTTGTATCAGCTTCAAGTTGCACGACTTCCTCGGATCCATCCTCCTCGATCACCAAGTCATGAATGACATTCTTAGAGTCTGTAGACGGGAGCTGGACATGGTCAGTAAGCCCAACAGCCTCGGGCTTAGAGACACGACTTTGCAGCTTGTCTTGTAGTGTACTGATGTTGTTCTGCGTATGTGGCGGGGAAAGCGATCGTGTCTGGTGTGTAGGAAGTGTTGGAGATGCTGACGCATTCTTCCCTGCTGGAAACTTTCTTCTCTCGTGTGGCGGGAGCAATTCCCGCACTTTAGATTCTTCACCAGACCCTCTAAGCTCATGTGACCTGCTTCCCTTCGCTAGAGGTGTGAGACCTTCGGAAGAAGCTTTGCCACGATCATTCAATCTAGCTCGCCGTTCGATCCACAGTGTTAACCAATTGAGATTGCGTTCCAGAGAAGCTTTGCGCTGTGGGCCGAACACTTGACACTGTATTGTGCGATAAGTTACAGCGAAGATGACTTCCTCGTACGTCGAGTAGTTGAACCCGTCAGTCTTGCTCCATTCGAGGGAAGTTCCCAGGCTTAAGATCTTCGCGTCTCGACCCCTTCTTGTAAACTCGCCTCGATAGGTTCGAAAGCCTGTAAGCAAGTAGACCTTACGGCCTTGTGGGCTAATCTCGAACCACGACCAAGCTTCCTGTGCGATCTCTCTAAACCATGTGACCACATTACTGAGCTCATAGACACGATACTCCAGTAATTTAGATTCGTAGATCTCCCTAGGATCTATGGCCGGGAAATTCGACGACACTCGTCGGAGGAAGCTTTTCCCGGTCTGACTCGAGCCTCCTGTCACCAGATCTTCGAATTCCTTATCGGCCCGGACCCATGACTTCTGCTTTTCCTTGAGACTGTGATCGAAGAAGGAATCTCTCGTAGGATGGCGATAGTCCTTGACGAGGCTACCGAGCGGTAAAGCGTCAATGGGGATGGGGGACTCCAGCATCAGATACAGTCGATCTTCCATACTGCAAGTTAAACCTACATAAAGGCTTTTCGACTCCGGGGGCAGGATGACCAAAGATCAGGTACGGATAGGAGAGTGAGATTCAGGCAACAGCTTACCTACTCGCTGGTCTTTAAAGCAGCTAGCAGATCGGTCCAAAAATAGAAAGCCACCGAGATGTGCAGCGAACCAAATCCTTTCCCCACCAAACTTCCAATCCCGTAACTGTCTTCATCCAATCAAAACCGAGTGATGGTGTATCATCTTCAAATAGTGACTGTGCATGACGCGGATACCTAAAAACAGTTGAGTTCGGTAATAACTTCACAGCAGCCTTTGAGCCTGGCGATTACGCTATTAAGCTTTTAATTGTTACGGCTGCTTGCTTTCTCTCAGGCGATATCTTGATAAGTCGTTGCCTTCTTCCTGGATCCACTTCTATCGATTGACTATCGAGGGTTGTACTATCAATTGCATCTGAGCCGACACCACCCGCGAAAATCCCCAGAATCGCTAACAAGACTAGTATGTCCACTCGCTATAGCTTGTTGCGATAACCGCATGAGCAATGATGATGGTCGCACCCAGACAGATAATCCTTATGATGAATGCCCTTCCCGACGGCGAAGTGGTGAGTAATTGGGCGACCGGTGACTTCGGAGCGTCTATTGTCGAACACTGGGAGCACGCTGAGCCAATGACTCTCCGATTCTGTCAGGTCAGACTATGGTAGATGACAACGGCACAGACTTTTGATTGGACGGGTCAGAAGTGTCTTCATCATTGAAAGGGTCTGACTTTTGTAGAGTCTAAGCTAAGTGCGAGATGTAATCATCTCCCAGAGCCTCCAGCTTGCCTACATAGCCTTGGGCATGACACAAGATTACTGGGTTGTGGGCAAAATGAGCAGTCAAGTTCTTTAGTAGATATGGGAAGAGCTACCTACCTTCTGTGACTGCTGCGAGTTGTCCTTCGCGGTTTTCCTGCGCACGGAACTCGGCAATACTTTTTCTCAATTCGGCGAAATCAATACCCTTGCTATATTTGGCCTCTTGGACACGAACGAAGATGTCGCCCAGATATTCCAAGGAATCTTTTGCATAGACACAGGGATGCTTCAGAGTCCAGTCGTGCAGCCCATGAACAACATATCTCTCATATGTGGCCATGCACCTTTTGTTGGGAAGATGGACTCGTATGTGAACTATAGATCTTCCTCCTCTCCCGGGCCACCAATTTTCTCTCGTTCCAGGCAAAGCTCAAGTACTTCCAGATCACGGTTGCGATCGAGCAGGATTCGTAGACCTCTCAGCTTGTCGTATGGCTTGCCTAGGCCGCGGTCACACATAGCGATATCCAACCTTAGCTTCTTCAGCCGCGTAAAGACATCGTCGCCGTGCAGAAAAGGTCTTTTGGTAGCTACGCCTTGAGTATCGAAGATAGCAGGAGGAACGCTATTGATAAGCTCAACGTTGCAGATACGCTTCTCGATCTGAGAGAGGGCGGCAGGGATAGCTGAGAATGCAGTGCATCCAAGGGGCGACAAACCAAACCCACGGGATCCAGCGGAACCCCAGGACCAATCCAGTGGTGTGGCATCAAACAAGCTCTATGACCGAGCAAATGGAGATCCTCTGCGACGGGCACAAACGTCAAAGCTGCTTCTCGGGGTTTTAAGAGTTGGCCAACTATCGTTCAGTCTAACGGCGCTAAGGCGTACGAGCTATGAAAACCCAAAGTTCAGGATCCACAGAGAGATTTCCATTGGACATTGTTACTTACTCTTTGAAGACCTTTTGTTAAGATCCCCATGAAATTGTTCTCCACGCAGTTTTGTTCAAAAAGAGCGTTCTCCTGCCATCTTTTAAATCCTGCCTTGATGAAATCGAAGTCACCGTATTCCTCCGCGTCCTTGAGCCATTATTTATTTCGCAGCAATGGGGGCGGCCAAAAATCTTTCTTTGAATTAATGAAGTTATTGATCTGAACATCTGGATTGTCTTAGTCTTCGCCTCTCATCATGTAGAGACTCCAAAACAGCTGGAATCGTTTGCGAATGTGTTGCGGGGTCCCAACACCGGGGCTAGCTACCTGAAGAGGCATATGTAGACCCCCCAATGCTAGGAAAACTCCCAAACAGCCCAAACGACGACCTCGTAGAGACCGTCCCTGACGAGAATCGTCAGCACTAGCACTGATGGACGGAAGATACTGATGCAGTTTGTCATATGATTGATAAAGTTAAGATTTCCTGACTGCAATGGCCGCATGGCCGAATCACCTGAAGAGACTGAAATCTCCCGTCGACAGAGCAGAATTGACTGAGAAGAAATCCTCTGACTGCGATAACCGCATGGCCGAATTGGATGGAAAGGCTGAACTCTCCTGCCCGCAGGGCGGAATTGACTGGAAAGAAATCTTCTGACTGCAATAATCGCATGGCCGACTAGCCTGACGAGACTGAAATCTCCTGTCCGTAGAGCGGAATTAACTGAGAAGGTTAAAACCTCTTGACTGCAATAACTGCATGACCGCATGATCGAATCGCCTGAAGAGACTGAAATCTCCTGCCCGCAGAGCGGAATTGGCTGAGAAAACCGAAATTTCTGACTGCAATGACCACATGGCTACATTGACTGAGAAGACTGAAATCTCCTGCCCGCAGAGCGAAATTGACTAAGAAAGTTGAAATCTCTTGACTGCAATGGCCGCATGGCCACATTGACTGAAATGACTGAAATCTCCTACCCACAGGGCTGAAATGACTGAGAAGACTGAAGTCTCCTCACTGCAATGGCCGTCTGGCCACATGACCGCATAGCCGCATGACTCAATTGACTGACAAGGCTGGAATCTTCTGCTGACAGAGCTGAAATGGCTGAGAAAGCTGAAGTCTCCTAACTGCAATGACTGCGTGGCCAAATAATCGATAAAACTAGAATCTCCTGCTCGCAAGGCAGAATTAGCTGAGAAAGTTGAAATCTCTTAACTGCAATAGCCGCATGACCAAATTGACTGAACTAGTTAAAATCTCCTGCCCACAGGGCAAAAATGACTGAGAACGACTAAAATCCTCTGACTGCAATGGCCGCATGGCCCGATTGACTGACACGACTGAAATCTCCTACCCGCTGAGCGAAATTGACTGAGAAAGCAGAAGTCTCCTAGTTGCAATGACCGCATGACCGAATTAACTGAAATGACTGAAATCTCCTGCCCACAGGGCGGAATCGGCTGAGAAAGCGAAAATCTCTTGACTGCAATAGCCGCATGACCAATTTGACTAAAGTGACCAAATTGACTGAAATGGCTGAAATCTCCTGCCCACAGGGCGGAATCGGCTGAGAAAGTAGAAGTCTTTTGGCTGTAATGGCCGCATAACCAAATTGACTAAACTGACTGAAGTCTTCTGTTCATAGGGCGAAAATGGCTGAGAACGACTTAAATCCTCTGATTGCGATGGCCGCATGGTCGTATGGCCAAGTTAATCGACAAGATTAAGATTTTCTGTTCACAGGGCGGAATTGACTGAGAAAGCAGAGGTCTTCTAACTGCAATGATCATATGGCTAAATTGATTAAGAAGGTTGAAATCTCCTGCCCGCAGGGCGGAATTGACTGAGAAGATTGAAATCTCCACTGCAGTGGCCGTATGATCACATTGACTAAAATGGCTAAAATCTCCTTCTCACAGAACGAAAATGACTGAGAAAGCTGAAGTCTCTTAAGTGAAATAACCGCATGACCACATTGACTGATAAGGCTGAAATCTCCTACCCACAGAACTAAAATGGCTGAGAAAGCTGAAATCTCCTGACTGCAATGGCCACATGGCCGAATCGCCTGAAGAGGCTAAAATCTCCTGCTTACAGGGCGGAAATGGCTGAGAAAGCAGAAGTCTCCTAACTACATAGCCGCATTGACCGATAAGACTGAAATCTCCTGCCCATAGGTCTGAAATGCCTGAGAAAGCAGAATTCTCCTGGCTGCAATGGCCGCATGGCCGCCTGACCTAATTGACTGACAAGACTGAAATCTCCTGCTTACAGGACTGGAATGACTGAGAAAGCAGAATTCTCCTGGCTGCAATGACCGCATTGTCACGGAATAGGGTGCATCCCCCTATCCAATGCGCCAAAAGAGCGTGTGACCCCGCCAAGACAGCGGAATCACCCTAATGCAGCCCATATCCGTAACACGCATGGCCAAATTTACTGAAATGACTGAAATCTCCTGCTTACAGGGCTGAAAGGGCTGAGAAAGCAGAATTCTCCTGGCTGCAATGACCGCATAGCCAAATTGACTGAAATGACTGATTTTTCCTACCCGCAGGGCGGAATTGACTGAGAAAGCTGAAGTCTCCTAACTGCAATGACCCTATTAACTGCGGTAACTCTCCTGCCTGCAGGGCCAAAATGACTGAGAAAAACGCTGAAATGCTCTGACTACCATAGCACAATTGACTGAGGAAGCTGAAATCTCCTGCCCGCAGAGCCAAAATGACTGAGAAAAGCTGAAATGCTCTGACTGCAATCGCATAATTGACTGAAAAAGCTGAAATCTAATGCCCGCAGAACCAAAATGACTGAGAAAACGCTGACATGCTCTCACTGCAATGACGCCGTATGATCATGTTTAACTAATAGAACTGATATCTCTTACCTGTAGCTCTGGATAGGCTAGAATCGACGTGTATGATATGAATAGATGACTACGTTGATTAATGTATGGCGATTATTGAAATCAGGTAGATAATTAGCGAAAGTAGATGTGGGGTAAGTCACGTGTTCTCGTAATGTTTTCGCGATAACGTAGAATGCTGCAACTGAAAGAATGCTATGACTCTGAAAGAGATGGAATCGAATAAGGAGCCCAACACTTGTGGGCAGCGCATATAAATAGGGCTCTCCTGGATATCGCGTCCCTGACGCGAATCGCGTCTCTATGGAATGTCTGCAATATCGCTTAGCACGATGTGGGCCTGCAATATCGCTTGCTAAGCGATATTACCATGTAACACTATGTCATGCGATCGACTAACCCCCAGTCTCACTGGAGCGAAAACGATCCTCGAGGTCCCAATCAGCCGCCCCTGGAGCGAGCCTAGGCAGATAAATGTCATTGACAGACTCACATGTCTTCAAAGCATACTCATATGCATCTTCAAGGTTGCTACAGACGATTTTGAGATTATCTTTGTCACGCTGATTTGTACCATCAAAGCAGCACATGTCGCTGTGACTTGCGTCCAGCCGAACGATGTTCTCTCTCTGCCCGGGAAGCCCAAAGATGGCACTCTGCTTCGGCACAATCTATCTATTCATTAGCCACTGTATATAAAAATTCGGGATAATACCCCGGAGCGGCACAGCTCCGGAAGTACTGAAAGAACTTTGATGCTCCAAGTATAGGGCTTAACGGAAGCCCGTCCTTGCTGAGGAGAAAAACTCACATCACCGATACCCTCCCAAAAGGAAACGATTTGATAGGACTCGAGCTGTTGTCGCCAGTGCTCTGCCAGTACGTCTGTGAATAGCGACCCTTTCTTGAGTGTCTCGATAATATCGTTTGAAGGTTGCAAGTGTATGCCCGAAGCTATACGAGCGGCAGCTGACCCAAGAGCAACAAGTCTATCGTCTCCGCCAGCATGTGGCGTTCCAAAGAAGATAAGACCCGTCCTGAGAAGTACGTCAATGGGTGTCCTCGGAGGATCAATAGCTGCGACTTACGTTGACTCACGGATTGCCGAATGTTTTAGATTGTTGTGTGCATTGACAAGCGCCTAGTAAACAAGCGACTTCATCAGCATTATCCGTTCTCCGGAACGATGCACTTTACTTGTTCAATGAGAATACCGCCGAGACTGTGACCAACAAAGATCAAAGGTCTTCTGTCGTCCTGAGACTTGTCAATTAAATGTCTCTTCTATGGAGATCTCAGCGTAAGGACCTTCTTGCGCTCGGTTCGCAGGGCCTCCAATAGATCGTTTGCCTTGTCAATGAATCGACTTTTGTCGCCTCCGTAGACCAAGGTTGAGTTGTATACGTAGAGGAAAATGCGCGATCGAGGTGCAACTTTTGGCAGGTCATCTCGAAGCCATAGTCTTCCTGCCTCACCAGCGGGCTTTTTCCAGGTGTCCCATGCATGTTGCTCCACAGATCTACTGTGAGGATTGAGGCCATGCACAGCCACAATGCTTGAACGGCGTCATCAACAATGCAACCCTTGGATTCGATGGAACTCACTCGACTCGAGGTTGATCTTCGCCTCCGCCATCTTCTGGAGGATACAGCTGCCGCAGAGGCCGATCCCATGTGCTTAGTAGCCGACTAATCAGAAAAAGACCAACAACTCACCATGGTGCTTGAAGGCCGATACACCACGAGGCTTTAGCTGTGTGCAAGCATGACTCTGAAGCTGTCAAGGAAATTGAGTGGACTGTATGTCACTTTGCTATATAGGCAGAGCGCACGTTCCCCTATGCCCTGATGTCGTCGCTTCATGCAAGTGAGATTTTAGCGTGATGGCAAATACTATAAATACACACCAGATTGGGCCTCTCTGTCCGACATGATAACCGTGCGACACACTCTTTACAAGCTTCGAAACCATCCGTTGAATTGTTCGGACGGGGCCGGGGAGGTTGCGGACGAAGTTCTTCGGGTCAGGATTGACTGAAATTTCCATGGGCCAAGTCCGAGAGGTACCATTTTTGTAACCTCACTAGCGGTGAATGCAATTTCGTTATCAGATTCCCCGGAGTAGTCGGGTTTTCGAGGCTTGGAGCTCTTATCGACCGTTCTTTCCCAGCTGAAGAAGTCGGGATGTAGAGATGACGGACTCTGCCTCGGTCTTCAGCCAGGGTAGGCAGGCCTCAGCTTACCGGGAGGTACCGGAGCCGGTTTGGGTGTGAATTGCTCGTACTTGGTCTATCATCCGTTCACGTATCCCAATTTCTAAGATCCTTGGTCTTCATGACTTCCCAGGTTGACAGTGGAGGATGCTCCAGCAATTGATTGGTGCTTTCGGGTTTCTTGCTGTTCTTTTCTGCATCTCTAGGAATTGCTTTGGTGATTTCTGGGAATCGAAATGAAGGAGTGCTTATTGGCAAGATCTTGGAGAGGGCAGACTTCTCATGTTCATTTTATTTTCTTCCAGGAGAAAAATTCTCTCCGAATAACTATCTGTAGAACCAAGGACGAAGGAGGTGATACGTCTTCATGAAGTACTATCACTTACTAAGCAAGAGTAATCAATGCGGGGATATTCTCGTTTTCAGGAGAAGAAGCACTAGCGTCTAGTCCCTGAGGCCAACGATCTCACATAAGTCTTCCATGATCACATCAGCGCAAGGTGGTCTCATTCTACGCTTCTTACCAAGACTGCAATACCTCAAGGTACTTAAGAAGCTCTTGCTCCTCAGTGATGCCCGCCCGCCTACTACATCTCGCAATCACCAAGCTTCGAGGTACGGACGATTATCCGACATTGCAGTGGAGCGAAAGAAATTATCAATCGGAACATACCCAGTCCTACGCTCCATCACCGATGCTCTCGGTGCCACGCAGATTTTGGACGATAAGTTTAGTCAATGACAGGAGAGCGATGTTCTCACTTGAGCGGTTCTGCTCGCCAAAATTCTACTGTTTGCCTCTCTGAGTGATTTGCGTCGTGACGCTAAACTGAAACCGCGTAGGTGGGCCAACATGCCTACATTCCAGCCAACGCGCCAACTCCCCCACATTGTTTACCAAATCACCAAACATGTTCCTCCTCACTTCCCCCCTCCCGTATCCCAAAACTTTCAACTTGCTTTCCTCTCCTCCCCCCAAATCAGCCATCGACAACCCACCCGCCCAACCATACGGACCACCACCATGAAACTCTCTCCAACCCTCCCCCTCCTCTCCCTCCTGACACCACTCACCCTCTCCACGCCGAACACACGCTACTCAACCATCACGATCATCCCAGTCCCCCTCTCGTCAACAGTATTCCATTACAACCCCACCGGCTCCTCCTACTACCCCTCCGCCAGCAGCAACCACCCGGCCTTGCACCGGGGCTACCACAACGCCTCGGCCAACATATCCCTCTCGTACACGCTCTCGTACCCGACCACGAGCCTGCTGCCGACGCCGCTCGTCTTCGCTCACCGATCCGCTCTGCCGCTGCCGCCGTTGCCGTCGTGTGAGACCGGGGAAGTGCGCTGTGATAGCGGTACGTCGTTCTCGCTCTGCGTCCCGGGGCAAGAGGGCGGGAGCAGGGAGGTGTTCATGGGGGCTGTGGCGAAGGGGACGGTGTGTGAGGGTGGGAGGGTCAGGAAGGCGAGGGGAGGGCATTGCACCCCGGTGGAAATTCTGAAGTGTCAGGGGGAGAGAGGGTTCTTTTTGTGCGATGAAGGTAAGTTTCGTCCATTGGCCCGAGAAATGAGAGCAGATAGTGGGACGATCGCTGATGGGTTTGGTACAGGTGGCTTGGTGTATATGGGCAGTGCGGCCAATGGGACTACCTGCGTAGATGGCGAGATATTCGCTTCGGGGAGCTGATGGCAATCGGAGAGACGAAGACGGAGAGCGGGGTTCTGTTGGGTGAAGATGAGGATAACGTTTTCTGGAAGGCTACTTATAGAGGTAGCCTTCTATTTCGACTTTTTTCTTTGGCATTAACATTGGGCGTTTCGGTGGACGGTGTTTAGGGCGTGAAGTCAGAGCAATCACAATGAAACAACGAACAAGAAAATGATACAATCCGTACTTGCCTGGCCTATACAAGAAGATCACGCATGAAACATACTGACTGCTATGATGCTTTGCCCACTGTCTGATTTAAAAGTTCGGAGGCACATGCGCTTTCGAGCCTACTGCACCCTGTAAAGAAGAGCAGTTGTCGCAAAGCTTTGCTGTCTATCATGTAATCGCATAACATTATAGCTGACCCCGCCTTGGCGCAGGCGTAATGTTCTTGAACGCATTCAATCGGCAGCTGGGACTCGCACCGCCGGCTACTTCTCGAAGATTTAAGCCAAAGCTTGCAATGTAGCAAGTCAGATTTGGATCGAGATTTGGAAACCGCTATCGAAAATTCATGAGTAAATATATCTCATTCAAGAATGGAAATTCGAGTGTTGACACCAAATGCCAAATACAAGGTGATTTCTGCAAGACCCGTCTCGTGGTCTGATAGTAGTAGCAATTGGGGAGGTTTTCCCTTAGAAGCACTGACCTGGTTGTAGCTTGCGCAAGCGGCAATGCAATCTTCGAAGGTGAAGACGGCAACGGTCAGGAAATCAGCGTCCGGATCAGGGTAATCTGTGCCACACTTTATGTCGGAAGTGTTGTTGCTGGATGTTAGTGCCGTACTGATCAGATTTGGAGTATAGGGTGAGGTGAGGGCAGAGCAATCGCTCGTCGCAATGAATGTTCCGGGGTTGGAATCCTGGGTATCCGAATTATTGGCGGTGCAAAAATTGTTGTTTGCGGTAGCAGAACTCGTTGCGTTGATGTCTGTCTCGATATTTTGGATCGTGCTCATACTGTGACCGGGCTGCCAGTACTTATGCTTTCCAGACACGTTCGAAGCAGGACGAGATACCATGAAGTGAGATCTCTCCCAGCACAGAGACAATACAAAACATAAGACTCCAGAATGCGATGAACCTGGAGGGCACAGTGATCTTCTTTCCGTAAGAACGAGGTGTTGAATTCGACATTTGGGTTTCCAGATGTTGCGCATCGGGTTGTACTCCGCATGGGAACTGGCCATGTTGATTTAAATACAAACCCTCATCTTCTCGCAGAGACGCTGCTGGAACATCGCCGTGACGGCCATCAAATTCAAGACTTATTGTTGTATCCACTCCTGGGCGTGAAGAGATACGTAGGGAAGACAGACAGCGGCCTCAGCTTGAAATTATTTGCCAACGAGAAGAAGAGCATCGCATTCTCCCAAAAACTTTTCGTGGCAACGCTCCTCGCGTAAGCTGACTTGTAGATAATCTTATATGCAAGACTAAGGTATGTGCGCGAGTTAAACAATTCCAGCTGGTTTCCTTTCCCCTGCATTTCATTTGCTCTTCCTGCGCTGTCCTGAGTTCGGGAGGATCAGGAGCTGAAGAGCTGCGTCTCCCAACGACCAGAACAGACATAGCATAACGACTCGGTCAACACGCAGAATGGAGATATTGATGCCGCTATTGTCATATTAGGAGCCCGCAAGTTTCAGTGGTTAAAGTAAGTCGAGATCAGATCCTTCCCTCCCGTTAGCCTCTTGCCCGCTAAACAGTGTCAGCCGGCGGCAGGAACTGCCCCCGCTGCGCTCTATCTCGGGTTTCAGGAAAATTGCTGCAACCCTCGACAACATCATTGAAGTAGTACCCTACGAGATGATCCGTCCGAGCTGGGACTTTTCATTCAAACCTAATTTACCTGACTCACCTCTTCCCTGGGAAGCTGAAAATGTTCAGGTCTCTCATGACTCACGAACCGAGTCATACTGCCGTGATTCTTTCCCTTCTTCGCCTTCTACGTCTCCTATCCGCGAGTCAGTTACCTTCCCTGTGGACGCCATACGTACCATCGATTGCTTTGGAAGCTCAAGCTCGCCTTCATTATTCGCAAGGCTGGAACGTGACCAAGCGTGCTGACAATCCATCGTTCCGACGTATCATCGCATGTGATTGAATACACCAAGACCCCCTTGAACTCTGCACATTACATGGATCATTCTTGCAAGAGTTGTAATTTGCTCTGTGCTATGGGGTTTGAGTCTACTGCAACGACAATCAGGCTGACGGGCTGTGTTCCACCGCTGTGTCCGACTCCTCGATTTGAGATGCAGATTGAAAGTATGGCTATTAGTCTTCGCCATATCATCGCGACAACACGTGATCTGAACAATGTGGAAGTAATCATGTTTGACCGATTCGTGGTGCGGGGTCAATCGTAGTCGAATGAGACCGCGTTGTTTTGCTGACGGCGTGAGGCGTCGAGTATGTGTGACAGGTGGGTCACCACATAGAGGCGGAAGGCGTCTGATTTCCAACTCCCAAGGATCATGATCTCGGAGTCGCTGAGATCGGCTTGCCTTGCTGATATAGCGGTCTCTCGTCGGAAGAAGTGACCTGAATAGTGATTCATTTGACCGATGTCCCGAAGGATACTTTCGAGAGTATTAACAATCACATTTCTTATAAAGACAAGGTCTGGACTGTTTTGAAACAGTGAGACGTCTCTATGAGACGAGAATCTTCGAAACAATTGTCTCAAGGCGCGGACTATATATATATCGTCGTTTGTTGTCGCTATATTCAATATAACGTCTTATCGAAAAGAGTCTGTTTTGAAGAACGATAGAGTTAACTCGAGACGATTTTCGTATAGCTTCATCGATTTACGAATAAAAAATTATTCGACGAAATCCTCGTTCTTTAGATCTCGCTCGATATAGATAAACTCGTTTATTTTAAGAAATACGACGAATATCAAGCAGAAAGCAGTCTTTATAATAACTTCGTATAGAATTCTCGAGTTAAATCGAGATAGCAGACGTAGAAGAATATTCTTGATAATCGGATTTCTCTCAAAACGTGTTTTTACTTCGTCTCGCAATCGACGAATATTGATAACGATTCTTTTCAGTTGAGAATTATGAAATATAATAAGATTCTCGTAGTTTATGTCGATATGAACGGATCTGACGTCGATAATATAGAACTTAATCGTTTTCGTTTTGAGCTTGCGATTATTAATATTAATATTCAGATAGCGAGAGAGTTTTTTATGACTGAAAGTAAAGGGTTTTGATTATATATTACACAGTAGGTACTGTTGTCATAGTTCTAGCTTAGCCCAGTAAGCCCCGGAGCTTGAAAGCCTCCGAGGCTTGCCCTAATTGGAAAATGAGATCTTGGCGCGAAGAAGACTTCATATGTTTTCCTTCCTACTTCGTAATTCTTCTTCTTCTTCGCGCAATATGTACTTAATCACCTTACATATATAGTTAGTATATATGCCTATTTCTCACCTTTGTCAGTTATTAACGAAGTTGNGCCTCCGAGGCTTGCCCTAATTGGGAAATGAGATCTTGGCGCGAAGAAGACTTCATAGGTTTCCCTTCCTACTTCGTGATTCATCTTCTTCTTCGCGCAATATGTACTTAATCACCTTACATATATAGTTAGTATATATGCCTATTTCTCACCTTTGTCAGTTATTAACGAAGTTGCTATATGAGAAGAAGAGATCGTGAATTCTTCTTCAGTCGTCGTTGTTGTTGTTTAAAATTAGTTTTAGCGATAAACACACGAAGTGAAGATCGTCGTTATTGATCTTTGTGAGACGATTATGTTGAAGTTATTTTTATAGATTCTTATAGAGTGTGATTGACGTATTGCTAGCAGAAAAATGATTTTTATTGCGATAATATAGAGATAAATCTCGATAGTCGATTTTAGCGCTCTTTCGAATAATAGTCGAAATAATATTTCGAAATATCACGTTAGAGTAATTCTTTAGTTAATTCTTTCAACTCGTTACTATTAGAGAACTCTACTAAAATAGATCTACATTAGTCTTTTCGCATAAGATATATGAAAATCCTTCGAATACGAAAAGCAGCGAGAATAAAACTACTAATTACGAACATAATTTTAAAAGTTACTTCGTTTTAATTATTCGAGAATTAAGCGATATGAAGTTGAAATTAAATTCGAAGAATATCTTGAAACACGTTAAAAAAGAGTGATCTTAATCGCAATTATTATAGAAGTGCTTATAAGAATATAATTCGCGAGTATAAGATCGAGAGACGTTAAAATTGTAGTAGTTTCTTACTAACGACGATAAAACTTTCGTAGATTTATCAGTCGTTTCACTGAAATTAAACGTTCTTTCGACGATCGTCTTTTTTATTAAAAGATTTAAATAGCTCTGATTCTCTTTGAATTATGCGAAAGAATCGTTTTAATCGCTATAAATGCGAGCGATTATAAAAGAATAATAATAGCTTCGAATGAAATTAAAGCGATAGTGAATAGAAAAGTTAGAAACTCGAATACGATATAGTGCGAGGGTTTTAATTAGTTATATCACTACTTCAGAGGCGACGAAGTGATAAATAGCGATTTTAGACTTCGAAGCAGTAAAGAAGTTGATAAAGATCGAAGACTTTTAATATAGTCTTATTCTTCTTATCTTTCTTATTTAGATTGATTATATCGTCAATATACAAATTACTTAGCTTGATAAGATATTTTGAAACGAACGTTTCTTGATAGACTTGCTTGCAGTATTTAACGTTAATCGTCCGAATTTTTTTAGAGAGTGAAAGAAAGAGCTTTCTATCTGTATTATTCACGAAAAATATTATTAGTCGATATATCGAGTCGCTCGAATTAGACGACGAGACTATCGTCGATATTGATGAGTCACTGACGTAGTGATGACGATGTTTCTTATAAGACTTCGGTTTACGATCGCGTGCTTTTTTTATACGATGTTTATAAAATCGACTTCGAAAATAGATCAATTCGATTATATCTTATAAGTTTATGCGATAAGCATCAATCTCGTTCTCAGAGTTGATCTTTTCAGGTTCAGAGTGGATAGAAGAGATAATGACTGAGACGCGACGACGAGATGCTGCTGTAACGATCGGAGCGATAACGACAGAGGCACGAAAAATACGTGATGCATTGCGAGGGATAGAGGCATTGGAAGCTTTGGATTTGACGACTTTGGAGGTCTTGGTGGCTTTGGAAGAGGCTTTTCGGGCAGCATTGACGGCGGTAGCGCGGGTAGAGGTTATTGTGGAATGGAATGAGATGGGTGAGGGGTATAAGGTATGTTATTCGGATGAATGTGGTAGAGGGCTAACGATGTGGTAGATTTGGAAGAAGATTTGGAAGAATATTCGATTATTCGCCTTGTTGAAAGAAGGAAGAAAATGTGCAATTGCTCTGAATGAGAAGAATTGACTGAAGAGACCATTGCCAGTGAGATGACATGGTATTTGGCCATTTGTCACCAAAGGAGGCCACGAATCCCCCACTCTGCTATGACTTCTCCCCCACTCTCCCTACTCTGCCATGGCCACTTGCCGTGACCCGAAAGAATGGCCTCAAATGCAATGCAATGCATATGCATATGCATATGCGAGAAGTATGCGATATTGGTGTGAGCGACTAACCCCCAGCCCTGCTGTGGCGACTAACGGCTGAAAATTTCAAGTGATAGGTTTGTAACAGCAGCAGAGCGGGATGACGAGGAACTGAGCCACGTGCAATGGAAATCCCTCACCCGCAGCCTCGTCTCCTCTGGGGGTCGATACATCGCTCATGCTCGCGGGAGAGGTTGATCAGTCAGCGGGTTCCATCAGTCTACATTCTCAGCTTCGATATCGCAGGTTCTTTGTACAGGTAGGCTCTTTTCCCCCGCCCCCGAAAGAGCTTTGGAGCGAATATGGGCAGGCGAGCCTAAGTTGTTCGATCCTCCTTCTGGTCGTTTCGCCAATACTGCAGTTTGGATGGGCTACCCGGACGCCTCCATAATCATCTTACACAAACAGATATCTACATCCACCGCCGGATCCACACTTGGCTACCTTGCATCTTCTCTTCAATACTCGTTCCTCAAACACTGGATGAAGCATCAAGGACAGCAGGTAAGGACAACGTTGTGGCAGGCTGTCTGGCCCGGAATGGAGAACACACGTTCTCAAAGATTACAATAAGATCAGCTGGCTTGTAGTTCCAGCGAAATGAGATTGGTCATTCTATCTACCTGAGGAAGTGAGCGAACATGTCTCAAGGCCCCTTCGCTATGCAATTCAAGCCGCCTATTATCCACCCCTCCCCCCTTCTAACGTTCCCCGATATCTCTCTCAGAATCTACTCAAAGCGTCACATTCTCACGCCTCTCATCCTCCCTTCGCTCATGAATCCGCCGCAGCTCCTCCATCCCAAGATTCTGCAAGCAATTTGGGCAAAATATCGTCACCCCAACCGCCGACTTCCCCAACGCCTCCACCACCTCCCTCCCGATCGGACGGGGCCTGCCGCAGCCCAAGCACCTCAATGCATTCTGCAGCGGTTCCACCACGACCTGAATAAACCCATTCATCGTCTCGCCCATCATCGTGAGGTTCTGCCGCATGGTGGGCGGGTTGCTCAGCCCCACCGCGCGCGCAAGCCTCCCGCGGGCCTCGACGCCGCGCGCCGCGGGCTCCGTGGGCTCCGTGAAGGGGTTGGATTCGATCCATACGACGGCGGTCGTCTTCACCGCGCCGTTGGCTTCGAGGACGCGGAAGGCGCGGTTGACGGCGGAGCCGAAGGCGGCGTCGGGGATGGACGGCTTCATCCAGATGAGGGCGTGGCGGGATCGGCGGCCGGCGGGCCAGGTGCAGCGGAAGAAGACGGGGACGGGGGTGTCGGAGGGGTTCCCGTCGGGGACGGTGGATGTGCCGAGGTCGTCGGATTGCTGGTTTGGGGCGGACTCTTTGGTCCAGGCGCGGAGGTTGTTGATGAGGGTGGTGAGGGGGCCGAGTCGGTGGGTTGGTGGGACTCCCGGTGGGAGCGTGTCGTGTGAAGCGGACATTGTGTTTTTCGGTCTTGGTTGAGGGAGGTGTCTGAGTCTCAAAGATATCCGTGCCCTCTTCTTGGATCTGGGAAGCGGTATATCTAAGTACCTGAAAAGTAAATGAAGAGAATGCAAGAAGCTGGTGCCTACGAAAGAGAGAACAGCAACAAAGAAATACAAGACATGATTGCCCCAACCGGGAAGCCGCATACATCCTAACCCAATGTAGTGATGCATCCAACGCTTTACCTTGCCACCCAAGTTGGCCCCCCTTCTACAATACGCCACTTCAACGCGTGATTCATCCAAGCAAGTTCCCTCAGGATCCACGCTCGCTGCACGCACAGCGAGCATTCCACCATTCCGCACTCATCGTCAGCGGGACGTCCAATCTCTTGCGTACTTCGCATAGTTAGTTACCTAGTCCTGCTGTGGAAACCCGGCAGAACAAAGGAACACCGCAAACCCCCCAACCAAACAGGAGAGGAGAGGAGTCAACCACCCATAGCATCGACACAGCCCAACAGAGAGAGGGTGCACTTTTCAATCCCGCCATTCAACGAGCATGTCTCATTCCTGTATGCCCTCCTCCAAGAAAACGTAAAGATAGAAAGAGAAGAAAGGAGGGCTGTTTTCGGGGGGGAAAAAAAGACTAGACGGTGTGATCGGTGAAGAAGCTATTCCTATACGTTGTTATTATTGTTGATGTATGGCGCAGTCTAGATGTCGACTTTCTGTATGCTGGCTAGGCACCAGGTCCAAGACTTGCAAGGAAAGTGGCTTTTAGAGCTGTGCGTAGGGGCCGAAGGGAGAAGCTGTGTGTGCGATTGTGTATCTATCTGTTTATCCGTCAACCTGGGACCGATCTAACCTATTTGTACTTCTATCCATCTGCCTGCCTATCCATCTGCCTGCCTATCTACCTCCCTGTGTATCCACCTCCTTGTTTATCCGCCTCCCTGTTTATCCACCTCACGACCTATCGAACTACTTCCCTACCTACCTACCTACCTACCTCCCCGCCTACATCTTTCCTAACCAACGATGTAACTCAGTCACTTCAGTCAACTCAGTCAAATCAGCCAACTCAGTCAACCAGCTCAGCCAACTCAGTCAAATCAGCCAACTCAGCCAATCAGCTCAGTCAACCAGCTTAGTCAACCAGCCCAGTCAACCAGCTCAGACGACCAGCCCAGCCACCCAGCTGAGTCAACTAGCTCAATCAACCAGCTCAGTCAGTCAGCTCAGCCACCCAGCTCAATCAACCAGCTCAGTCAACCAGCACAGACACCCGGCTCAGTCAACTCAGTCAACTCAGCCACCCAGCTCAATCAACCAGCTCAGACACCCAGCACAGTCAACCAACCAACCAAATCTAGAATCAAACAGAACAGAACAGAACAGCACAGCACAGCACGAAACGGAACGAAACACAGCCCCCGACCCCAGAAAGCGACGGCGTCTACTCCACGGCAGCGTTGGCGGCGGCGGCGAGGGCGAGGAGGTAAGCCGAGTGCTTTTGTTTACTGTAGGAAGGGGATGGGGATGGGCTTCCTCTCTCTACCTCCCTCCCTCCTTCCTCCTCTCCCAAGACAAGAAACACAGTATATAAAATCAAGAATCAACAGCTCACGCCAGACAAACTACCTCACTCTATTTACTAGCTTTAATGTTCTGTTCTGCACCCTTATATACCCCAACGCAGACCACCGCACCGAGCACGCACGCACCCCCCCAAAAAACCCCTTCTCATAAAGGTCAGGCGATACCATGCTAGGCTAGACTGTAAAAGACATTCCCCCACATTCATCAAGGCAACTTAAATTACCAAGCTAACCTATCCATCAAGCCAACTGATCCTCAAACAGAGAGTTTCTTTCGCATTTCACAAGTGCAATGAGCGGCGTCACGTACAACTCTATCTACAATCTACAACACCACGATAAAACCCAACGCCCGGGGTAAACATGTTGAATGTCTACCTACCTATCTATCTCAGCCAGTCCCCGTCCCGTCCCTTCGTCGAAACAACGCAAACGGGCCAGACGGAACCGCCGATTACCATACAGTAAAAACCTCCACTGCGAAACAGCCTCCAACAGCATGTATGTAAGCCGCCGTTCATCGCTTCCGTGTATGTATCCAATCGCCAAGAAAGCCCGAATCCCATCCACCGATGCTGTTTGAAGGAGCGCTGGCCGACCGTGATGAAGCGGTAATGACGGGATGCCTCCTCGATGTAGATGCCTTCAGACAGCCATTATAATACCAAAAAAGAAAAAAAAAAGCGGAGAACCCGAAAACGGATCACGCGCAGAAAGTTCCAACCGTGTGTATTTTCAAAAGACGGAAGACCACAACCATATATCAAAGCCGAAAAAATAAATGTATGATCCCATGTGTACGATATCCTGTTGTAACACTGTAGCACCTGCTGCTACATGGCCCGCGGCAGACATGCGTCCGAGGCCGAGTGGGGCTACTCGTCGCCCGGTTGGTTCGGGTTATGGACCAGAGGGCCTCCTTCGTCGTAGTCGGCGTTTTGGCTTGGAGTTTGGTCGCCTGCTTGGGGATACAAGCTATCGGGATGCAGAGCTAGTCGGCCATCCACTGGACGGTTCAAGGCCTTCAACAGAGTTAGCACTGGCCTGTTCGTTGGAAAGGTGGTGCGAGAATGTCGGATGCCCTTACAATGCATTTGCTGCACTTGGCGCCGGCTCGGTAGACCGCCTCTGTACAACCATATATAGGCTTGTTCACGCAGTCGTAGTCAACATCGCCTGGGCCGAAAGCACTGCCAAGGTCGAGAGACTCGTCTGTTGTTGCACGCTTCATGTTCTTCGACATCTCAGTAACGAGCCCCCCGTTGAAGAATATGAGAATGAGAAGAACATTGACAGAATCTTACTCTGCACTGGCTGCATTTGTTTCCCTGCATGGTGACCATTTCCCCACTCATGCAAAGTCCGCCATAGTGCTCCTTATCGTTGATGCAAATAAAAGGCCCGTCGAGGGAATGAGGACCGAATGGGTAGCTTGCATCGTTCAGTGCTCCTGCTTGGACACCTGTGGTAGGGGAGTCTCTCGCATTCATGGATCCCTGCGATATGAGGTGTTCAGCATGAGTATTGACTTCATCTTGAAAAGAAGACAGGGTGAGACTCGATTACCTGCTCATTCAAAAAAACACTCTCTCGCAAGCCGTACTCCATTTCGAGCCGGACGGCCTACAATCACCTCCGATTGGTGAAATGGAATGCGTTATGCAAATAATGGCCCAACTGATGGAGTTATCGTGCAATGCGCTGAATCTGAAGGTGCTCCAAATCGAAATCTTTCAGGAAGCAGCTTTGATGATAGAGCTCACAATACGGGCGAAAACACTCTCTCGAATAGTAGAGAAGAGCCATAGCTGGGGAGAACGCCTTTTAGAGGCTTCACAAAGACAGAACCTGTACAGCTCCGAAAGGATTCCACTTCAAGGCCGAAGAACTCCATCTTTACCCATTACGCAGCATTTTCTTGTCGATGCATACCATACTGTCCAATCCTGGGATACGCATTGCAATTGGACGGTGAAGCATGATAGACTTTGGGATAGGAGTCTTTCCGTAACGTTCTCAGTCGAAAAAACTATGCGATCAGAAGGACCCGTGGAGGGTGTCAAATCCTCCCGGATGACAGCGGGATGGCGAATCCCTTCTCCGCAGTAGAGTTTGGTCTATACTGTGTTTGTAGAGTGAGATTCCTTTATAAAGGGTCTGCACGTAATTATGTTCCACCGTGCCGTAGAGCTGAAGAGGCGGCTGAGGGCGCGGCTGCCGGCGGCGAGCATAGCGAGCCCGATTCTCCACTCCTTTGACCAAGTTCCATCATGTCGGAATTTACTAGAAGAGTTTAGCATAGCCAGGAAAATTTATGTGCGCATGTAACCGCCCATCAAGATAGTTGGCAGGAGCCGCTATCCCGCGCCGTCAAGGAAACGCTTGCGCCATCGTACGAGGATCAGGCTGAGCTACAATCCCTTGCGACTGTGATGAGTTTGATGATATGACTTGTGGCCTATGAAATGAGGGAAAAGCTGTATCGCCAAACTCAATGAGATTGCTGCCTGAGCAATGGCGTTGGTACGTGTCTCTCAAGGATGCGGACGTGCATTGGTGTTGCAACCTAGGCTTGCGACTTTGAAGATGATGAGAAAGATTGGACAAGAGGTAGTGAGAGACAGAGGACAGGCCTGACAGAGGATGGGTCCTTCGCTAGGAAGATTCCATAAAAACCGCAAGAACTTGGCACGAAAACCGCATGGACGGATTGTCACGTTACCACAATTTGACCGAACTGTAGTAGAGAAAAATATACAGCATCCTAAAAGATGTTAAAAGATTTCAAGAGTGTAAAAGCTCTATTGGCTGCTTGATGACATTGGGTGGAGCACGTTCCATTGCGGAAGTTGGGACGCGACAGGTTCTCAGCTCAGCACAAATGCAGCAAAGAAAACAAGTACAGAAAGTAGTGATGCACCGTAGAACACGCGGCGAGTAGGCAAGTAAGCAACGAAGTACTTTCATTACTTCACTTCGAGGTACTCCTTCTGTTTGAGGTACCTACTTACACAGGCTCGCTTTCGGAGAAAAGTGCTCGGCCGTCCTTGGTATTGTCCATGTAGCTAATGGCGCGATACACGGCTGTGACCACGTCGCTTGAGGACACTTGCTCATCTCACGATTTCGAGATCAGAGTGCTAACAAACAAAATGTACAAGAGAGGAATTCCAAATGGATAGACAGGAAAGTATTGCCGAATGAGCGTTCAAGCTTCGCGCTCTTCCCGAAAAGGAAGGTAAGTTTCATGGCCAGGCTGACAGCTTATGGTAGGCTATTGTTGCTGTACCTGCATTATGCTCGAGGCAGGATCAGCGCCAACGTTTAGCTCACGATCTGTTGAAATAATAGAGGCACCAGCAGAGTAAGTAGGTTCGAAGTTGGTGTTGATGTTACGCTTGAAAGACCAAAGTAAAAGCATTGGACTGTACGATCGGGGTTGAAAGAAAATGGTCCTTTGTGCCGAGCAGAGCACCTATGAGCGTCAGCGTGTGCCCCTCTTTCAAGCCATCTTAGAGGAAAGTTGAATGGTCATATGAGCTCGAGAGACAAGGTACATGCTGATTGAAAGTGGGGTACATGGTACCTGACGGCGGGAAATTGACGCCAGCGCGTGATATGCAAGATTTAGACCCGGTCTTAAGGCTTCTAGAAGAGGCTTTCGATTGTTGAATGTCCAAGTCACAAGGGTGTCTTGATTGCTAGATAGCCAAAATAGAGGGACGATGTCTGCAGATCGACGATAGTGGAGATGGGCAAGACGATGCCAGAGGTTGTCAGAAGTCAAGAGACGTGTGGATAGCCAGCATTCTAGAGTAGCCGCAAATGAATTCCAACATCATCACCCTCATCCGACAGGGTTCGGATCAAGGCTCATCTAAGGTTAAAGGTGCGGACCGTTTATAAGCAACGCAGACCCACAGTGTTGCTAAGGGTAGGAGTTTGTCGACGCTGTTAGGCATAGCCATGTAGCTCTCCGGTGCTCCAATGCCAAAAGACGCATAAGGTCCTGGTATAGAATGATTGCTTCAGGTATGGTTCGAAGGTGTGATGATGTCCGAATCTATCGGGGATGCTCAGTCTAGAAGTGGCGGGATTATCGGCGGGATGGTTTTCTCCTCCGTACCTAGTGCGTAACATTCGTGTCGGCAAAGCGGTGGTGGAATGGGGCTGATATTTTGGAAGCTATTCATAGGGTAGAAAAGGCCGAGGAACGGGGGGCTGAATCAGAGGGGGAATTGATCTGCAAGGTACGGAGTTGGTCTGAATAGTTACAAGTGCATGTTTCAATAATGTGAGGGCGACGATAAACATTATTCTTGGTGGACGGGGGAATTGAGTTGGGAGTGGCGAGTTGTGACTGGAGCGTGGGGGTGGGTGCCGAGGAAGGAAAGGGTTGCCCGTAGTGCTGTCTCGGGAGGGCAAGTCTTGGGGGGTGGAAGGGGGGCAAAACTGATAAATAAGTACCAGTTGCCAGTATGCCTTGCCATTGCTCTACCGATACTGACCCTATCATTCTATCGGGGTCTACGGTATCGCCACTTGTTTAATGTCTATTATTAAAACAATCAAGCGAAAATAGTGAATAACGATTCATGTTGCCGCGGTTCATGGATTATGGTATGGTGCATGGACGAGAGTCGAGATGGAACGTGGTGGAGGCAACTGAGACAAGAGTACAGTACTTCAACAAGAGACTGACTGGAGTTAAGCAACAAGAGACTCGAGAGTCAAAAAAATGAGTCTAGATGATTTAACAAAGGCGCAATCCAAGCCTTGACTTGCCCGTTTATTTGTTTCCCCGCAAGGCATTAGTCAACGATAATCATGGCTGCCGTTCTATATCCCGCTTATTCCCTCGTATCAGTCTACTCGCAGGCTCATAGGCTCACAGCTGCCTACCTACATCTTCCAATCCTACAAACTTTGGAAGCAGAAGGTCAAACAGATCGTTCTATGCAGCTTCTCCCATGCGCTTCTACTACCTATGCTGAACTTAAGGTAGACAAAATAAAGTAAGCATCTTAGCCCATCTTATTCTGAACCATTGTCGATCAAATCACTCTGTCCCGGGTCTTTTTGAGGCAGTAAAAAATTAATGTTGCGTTATATTATTTTTCTCCCTCCGTTGCAGCGAGTAAAGTAGATGATAATTAATAACATTATATCATCTACATAAGTACCGTATGATAATTAGAAATTGAATTAGAATAACAAATACTTTGCTAAAGAAATAATTAATTAATTATTAGGGCACGGATAACAATACCGTTGTCCATCATTCAATTCCTTAGTCCTTTAGCTGACCCGTGAACCTTTTTCTCGAACCTCGGTCGGCGCCGTCCAACTCCAACACGGAAAGAGGGGTTCTTCCTTTTCATTCGTGAGCCTTGAAAAAGCCGTGTGTGAAAATCGAACATTAAAAAAATAAAAATAAAAATAAAAATAATAAAAAAAACAAGCACACTCACATCATTTCTCATGCAACCCCATACCCATACCTTGACACCTTTAACCCACTCATCCCATCCCTCCCCATCAACCGCTAATCTTTCACCTTATCTGCATTACTCCCACACGCTAACGCACCCACTTTAACCAATTGACACCATCTTTCCCTCCATACCTATCCTCCCTCCCCCGGGCTCGGCGCGCCGTTCACCGTCTAATGGACAATCGTTATCGCTTTGCGCCTTTGCCCTTGCTTCCTCGCCCCCCCTCCCCCCTAAATCCTACGGATATCAAGATGATAGCGTCCGAAAGGTGCAAGAAAGCAAAGACTCCCAGACCAGGGAAGTATATGTAACGGGAGGGAAAAGAGTACACGGCCATGGAGCGGCCGCTGCTCTGAAATCATTCGCTACAACTTGCATATCCCGGTCTTCCAACCAACGGCCCTGCATCTGAAAGGATGCCGCTACACTTCAACGATCCAGCCCCTCTCGTCATTCTATTAAAGAGCTTGCGGTACCTCAATACTCCATCTCATGTTACTCCAACCGTCACGAGCTCTCTCGCCAACCTACCATACCTTTTATAATCCAATGGCTTCCCATCCGAGCTCTGCTGGTTGACCTTCTCTGTTCTTCCATCCTATAGCACCGTCGCCATCCTGCACACATCACATCGCTGCTTCTCTCCCTCCATTACAAGCTACAAAATCTTCTCGGATCCCCAAGTCAGTACGTACTCGATCATGTCAGCTACCAAGACAGAGGCCGAGGCGGTCAAGATCGAACCCCAACAAGCGGGCCAACCAGCAGGGTCGCCCCGCAAGCGCCGCAGAAGAGCCCCGACCACTGGAGCAGCAGACGATTGCTTCGCCTGCCAAGACCGCCAAACTAAGTGCGACAGACGAAGACCATATTGTACACAATGCCTCGACCAGGGAAAAGACTGCTCAGGCTACAAAACACAATTGACATGGGGCGTTGGAGTCGCCAGCAGAGGGAAGCTACGGGGCCTGTCATTGCCCATCCCGAAGTCGAAAAGGGCCGCGCAAAGCATCGACGAGGAAGACGACAAAAAGGCCAACGGTCCCAAAAAGCTGGCGAAGCTCGGCCCTACACGCAGGACATCCGATTCCTTGGACGGTGCTCAGTCGCGCAGTCCGACCAGTGCTACGACAACTGGAAGCACTGGGACAGCGACCACATACAACTTTGTCAACATGGACCCTAACTCGTCGACCTGTACCACGTCACCCTCGCCCATGCTGCCTCCGCCCACTTTCGAATGGCGAGCCCCACCCTCTCTCTCCCTGGGCCGTGATCCGCAAAAGGCTCGCAAAAGACCGAGGAGACACACCCTACAGCCACTCTCCGTGCCGGCGATGCATCCTACAAGAGACTATGGGGTCATGCCCATGACCGCCAGCGTCATCGGTGGGTATGGCCACCATGATTTTGGACTGTCTTCACAGATTTCCCCCATGGTACCAAGCTTCACTGGTTATGGCATCGTATCGCCAACCTACAAAGACTTTGGTCCTCAGTCAATGGTACATAGTCCCTGTGAAGGCAACTTTTTCACGAGTCATGAGACCCTCGGCTGGCCGCGTGATAACCTGGGCACCAGTCTCGGCTCCAATCACAGCCATCAAGATTACCGGCAGCAGGACACGTTTTATGCAGACTTGATGGCAACTGCCAACCCTACCGACAGCATGCTACCCACTCAGCAGACCTTCCCACCGCGTGACCTCAGCGTCACTAGCGCCTCAGACACCACCTCGCTTACAGCAGGTAGCAAGTATCCAGCCTACGCCAATCAATCATCAGCATCAATCGCCGACGATGTTGGAGACCCTTCGTCCTCGATCGTCCCCAGGTTACTCCCATCGCTATCCATTGGGAACACACCAAAGCTACAATACCTCATCGATTACTATGACAAGGTCATTTCCCCGGTGATTGTTGCCTTTGATGGGCCAACCAATCCTTACCGCTCGCACATCCTGAGCCTCGCTGTCGAGAGCGAGACATTACAGCATGCGATTGCCGCTCTATCTGCTAGCAATCTCCGAATGAGGAGAGGACATAATCCTTTGTCGACCAACAGAAGTAGCCAAAGTCTGTCGCCATCATCTCACGATCATTCGGTCCGGAAGTCCTCAATCGCTCACAGCTTGATGGACGCTGCTATAGACCGTCTGCCGCAGACTTCTGTAAGCGAGCCATCACACGAGGAGCTTTACCACAAAGGAGCTGCTATCAAAGCTCTGAACGAACAGCTTGCCGATCCTCTACGTCGCAAGGACGACTCCATCCTGGCCACCCTCCTCATCTTATGCCTCTACCATATCTGCGACACCGGCGTCGCGAAGTTCAAGACGCAGTTTGCAGGGGTGAAGAAAATACTCGCGCTTCGTGGTGGCACCAAGGGAGACAACTCCAAAGCGACCAATTGGCTCACAATCATGTTCACATGGTTCGATGCCATGACCGCTAGCGTCAATGATCGAGAAAGCCAGCTCGATGGCGATGACCTGGACATGAGCACATTGAATGGCGATGAGTGGGCTCTGGAGAATCTTGCTGGCTGTGATGGCAGGCTTTTCAAGCTCATCGCCAAGCTCGGCCGACTAAACCTCCTCAGTCAAAACAAGCCCGTCTCCGGTTGCTCCACTCGGAGTTCGCCAGTCGCAAAGGTGCAGCAGCTTCCAAGTCCGGTCACAAAGAACCAGGACTACTACAGCATGAACTATAACCGCTTCGATGGCAATGGTTGGTCAGCGATGGTCGAAGAGGAACCAGCAGAGGCCGACACCAGAGCGCAATTCTGGGAAGAATGGAGTGAGATCCGGGGGAAGCTCCAAGATTGGCAACTCGATGGTACAATGACGCCGCCACCAGAAGGCGATCGACGAGACATATACCACATATCCGAGTCTTTCCGCTACTCAGCCCTCCTCTACACCGAGCGACTCGGATACCCCCACCTCCCGTCCGTGCACCCCAACTTCCAGAACCTGGTGACGCAAGCGCTGTTCCACATCTCGAACGTGCAGTCGGACGTCTTCCTCCTCTGGCCCCTCTTCATCACCGGCACCGAATGCGTCAGCGAGCAAGGGCGCTACCTCATCCGGGAGCGGTGCCTGGACATCCAGAAAGACTCGGGCTTCTTCAATAACATCTCCGGACTCGAACTCCTGGAGAAGATATGGCGTGACGACGAAACGAATGACGAACTACAGACGCCGAGGCTGTCGGCGAGCGGTCTGCCGATGGCGTCTAACGAATTCTCCATGATGGGCGGGCACGGTTTCAAGTGGCGGAAGGCGATGGAACGGGTCGACGGGGAGTATATAGTGGTCTGATTGAATCTAATGAACAGCGTTTCTCATGATTGTGCTTTTCCGTTGATACCATTTATGAAAAGGGTCAATCATCATTTCATCCATTCATTCCATTCGTCGTTTTCACCTCTTTTCTTATCTCCTAGGCTAGCTAGCACTGGATGTATATATGAGAGAGAGCACAATGGACTCCCGAAACGATTTTGGGAAAAACAAACCCCCCCCCCCTAAGCTCCAAAAGCCGTGACTATGCATATCTACATGTTTGTGTACGTCTTTCAGTCGAGCCGACTCGTCGACCGGCCAACTATGCCCTTGCCCTTGCCCTCGTCCTTGCCCTCGCCCTTGTCCTTGCCCTTCCTTCCCTAGCTAAAGGCTCGAAGCTAGACTTGTTCCCGTCCTGTCCTGTCCTGTTCCTGTCCTGTCCTGACTGCCCGCATGTCCGTCTGTCTGTCTGTCTGTTCCGATCCATAGCTCCTGGCGCCGGGTGCTGGTGAGGGAGTGTGCGGGGCGCTTTTTGGGGGGGGCGCGGATGGAATGGATGCATGGATGCATGGATGGATAGATAGATGCATAGATGCATAGATGCATGGATGGACGGATGGAATGGATGCATGGAGTGTGGGTGCATGGGCGTGAAGGGTTTCTTTGGTCAGATCTCGCTCGCTTCGTTTCGTTCGCGTCGCGCTGAACTCGTTTGCTTTTGGTCGATGCTGCTTGCGTATTTCCCTTAAGATGGATGGATGGGCCCGGCTGGCTTGATGTTCCGGCTCCGCGCTGCGTGATGCGTGATGTGTGATGCGTGATGTGGGTTTCTACATGTCACCGTCTTCGGCCTGGATAGGGCTGGTGCTGCTGTGGGGGGTTTTTTTTGGGAGGGAGGGATGGATGGATGGATGGAGGGATGGGATGGATGCATGCATGCATGGATGGAGGGAGGGATGGATGGATGGAACGAATGCATAGGTGTACATATGGCGCGCCGTGCTGTCTCTCGCCGTACCTCGCCGTGCCTCGCCGTGCCGTCACGAAGGGAAGGGAAGGGAAGGCAGGAAGGCAGGCAGAGGGGAAGGAACCTCGTGTTGGCTGTTCCTTGCTGTTCGTGTTCGCGGTTCGGTTATTGGTCCGTGGGGAGTGGGGCTGGGAACGGGGATTGGGGGAGTTAGGAACGGGGAGAGGGGGAGTGGGGCAATGGCGACGTGGGGTGTGGGAAGATTGTACGTGATTGGGTGGGGCGAGATGGATAAAATGGGTTGGATGTGCGAGGAGGTGGGCTGGGAGTGGGGATGACGGGTTGATGGCGGGAGTGGGAGTGGGAGCGAAAATGATGGGACGGCAGGGGATGTGGATGGGGACGGAGGAGAGAGGAGAGAGGGGAGAGGGGAGAGGGGAGAGGAGAGAGGACGAGGACGAGGACCAGGGCGAGAGGGTTTGCATCTACACAGCCTGCTTCCGGTGTGCAATGTCTGTGGGGAGTAGACAGAGGAGGGGTGTTAGCTTAGGTTGGCTGCTTGCTTGCGTGCCCACTTACTTACTTACGAACTGACTTACTTAATCACTTACTCACTTACTTGCCTGCTTAATTCACCGATCCTTCCTTCTTCCTTCCTTCCTTCCTTCCTTCCTTCCTTCCTTCCTTCCTTCCTTCATCCCCCGCGTTTACCCCACCTTTTCCTGCCATTTTTCATAT
>NKYR01000070.1:103167-173763 GCA_003184365.1 Evernia prunastri
TAATCACTTACTCACTTACTTGCCTGCTTAATTCACCGATCCTTCCTTCTTCCTTCCTTCCTTCCTTCCTTCCTTCCTTCCTTCCTTCCTTCCTTCCTTCATCCCCCGCGTTTACCCCACCTTTTCCTGCCATTTTTCATATTCTCTAGGTTTCCCGTTCGACGGGACGCATTACGTTTATCCGGTAGCTGGGTGCGGTGAGTGCGGGGGGGGAATGGGGATATTCGGGGTTGGGTGGGGGTTTGCTGGTTTGTGGAGGTGTGCTGCGGAGGCGCTGCGGAGGAGGAAAGGGGGAAAGGGGGAAAGGGGGAAGGGGGAAGGGGAGGTGTGGTGTGAAGATGGTCGCTGGGAGGTGGAAGACATGGTGGGCGAGGGGGGAAGGAAGGGGGTTCGGAAATGCAGAGCTGTGGCGTTTATATGGGATGGATATTGACAATCACGGTGGATGAATGAATGCATTCATAGCTCGATGCTCATATTTGGATATAATTGACCCGCCAGCTGCATGTTTCTTGACCATCTAAAGGACAGTCAGTGATGTTTTGATCTCGTACCGCGCTCACGGTTCGCTCGCGTCCCAGTTGCTCTGCACTGTCATGGGATACGAACGATTGGACGGTGAGGAGTGATGATGAAGGTGGTTGGTGGGTGTGCTGCTGCGGTTGAGGGTGGGGAATAGGAGCAAGTGACCTGTTGAATTGAAAGAGGGGGGGCGCATCAGTCTGTGCATTCAAGGCTTGTTCCCTGGTGAGATACTATCGAAGCACAGCATACACACACATACCTGATCTTCCTCGAGGGAGGTTCTTGCTAGAAGATGCGTGTGAAGGAACCGCCAGATGACACCTTCTCCATCAGCCTTCTCCATCAGCCGCGTCTCAGAGAGTCCCGTGTATCTCGTGCACCTCTTGGGAGTATATCTCCTCCGGGCCCCGCTCCACGTACTCAAGCTCGTGAGGTAACGGGTACCCGTACATCCCGTAGTCGCTGGCGGTCGTGCTCCCCTTCCCCCTTTCCCTCCCCCTTTCCCTCTCCCTCCCTCTGTCCGCCTCACTCGCCCTCTTCATTTCTTCGGCAGCGGCATGCGCATCACTCGTCATCTTCTGTGCCTTGACGCGGCGTCTTCGTTCGCGCAGAAATAGCAATCCCACGCCGAAGAGCAACAGCGCACACACGGGGACTCCAACCCCGGCTCCAACTGCCATACTTTTCTGAGATGGCTGTGCTGGGGCGGACGACGGTTCGATCGGGATCCGGGTGGGTGTGGGTGCAACTGCCGGTTCCGAAAGACTTGTCGATGATGATGGGATGGCTGTAGAGCTTGAAGAACTAGCAGTGTGTGAAGCAGATGTAGCAGGAGTCGACGGTTCTGAAGCTGTGGTGTTGGCCTCCGCTTCTAGATCTTCAAAGTTTCCGAACTGAGGCGTAAAGATTTCAGCGTTGCAGCAACCAGCTTTCGCCTCCTCGGTCCCCTCCTGGGCACCGCAGCACCAATGAATAGCCGTGAAAGAGCCATTGTACACGGGACAAGGATACAGGTTACTAAAGCTATGAATGGCGGCTTTCAAACCATCAGCCAGATTTATCATTGGAGGTAAAGGACCTCCTTCGGACTAGGCTGATTCCTTACAGTCGTGACATTCTGGACAGCAATTCGGCGATTGCCACGTGCTGTCCGTACACCCACCTCGGTAAAAGTATCCAGCATGACCAGAACAGTAGCCAGTGGTTGTACATGGGTCTCCAGCCGCACAACAGGGACCTTCGACACCTCTTGCTGTATAACACGGCTTGTAGGGCAGCGACGGTATGGTTCCGTCGGGGGTATAACAGGCTACATCTGCATCTGTGAGAAGGAGTTGATAGCAAATGAGTAGTAAGATTGAAGACCAGTTGGTGTACAAACGCATTTTGGAGAATAATCAAAGAAGAAAAGGTGCAAGTGCACAAAAATAGGAGATATCAAGATACGCTCGAGTTGCTACGTGAGTTCAAGGGAAAATTCAAGTAGAAAGAGAGTGCGAATATAATAGGGGTACCTGCCTATAAATGCCAATGAGGGTTCCAGTTTTTTTGTTTCATCTGTCGCAGGAGACACATCACACTCGCGCAGCCATCATTGGATCTTCGCCTCGAGCTGTGCATCATTATAGACGATCCAAAGGTTGTGCCGTTGCTCTCCCACAAAGCTTCCTGCAAAAGGCTACCTGGTGGACCGGGCGACAGGCTGTGTCGAGGAGCAGAAATCCGTTCCTCAACGGCACTCTATGAACACGGTCTGCATGATCGCAGGCCGGATTGTGGCGCATACAGGTAGACGCAGCCCTCCGCCGCACGAGCATAGCTCAGCTATGCATCGTAGAGTATTTCCGGTGTCACCAGCGCACAAAGTCGACTCTTAGCTTAGCCTTGTTCAATGATTGCGAATCGCAGTCCCTCATGTGGGGTGCCAGGGGATACTGGGGTCGGAAAGGAACGGTCCTTGTACGGGTAATACCCTTCAAAAGGCAATGTTTCCGTCATTCTGTATTTGACCAGAATAGCAGACAGCGCGGCACGTTGAGGCAGTGGATGGACGGTTCTGTAGGACTGACTGTCGCCTTTTTAGGCGGTGGGAAGGGAAATAACTCTTTGGATATCTGGATGGCTTCAAAGTTAAATCTACCTGCTGCCTTGTAGGGAAATATCACGCAGAGTTGATTTATGAACCGCTGTAAGTCCTACTGCGACATTGTCTGATGGAGACCGGAGTCGAGAGAGGTTGAAAGAACAGGAAGAATACGTAGCATAGGAAGGAAGTTTACTATACTGTAATATGCAAGGTGAGTGAGCAAGGTTATGACCAGATATTTCAATTCTCAAATCACACACAAAAAAAAAGAACGAAAGAAAAAGAAAAAAAAAGAAAAAAAAAGTCAATGAACCAAAGACCCCGCCAACCCCCAGCAGGGACCGAATGTATTCCTGGCCGCCGCCCCACAGGGTAGAGTTCTCTGCTCTGTTTCCAGGCTAAAGGATCATCTACACGGCTTAGGGATTCCAATCTTCGTCCGTTACCGAGACGAGTTAATATCCACTGCGGGGCTCGAACAGGGCACTCAAAGCCCCCAATTGCGCTAGGTGAAGCGGGAAAGGCACATTTCCTTTGTGCCATGAAAGTAATAGAGCATTTACTATTTGCAAATATATTTCAAAACTGGTGAAATTATTATGTCCGTTGTCTTTTTGAATGTTTGATGACAATTAGGTCTATATTTTTTATTGAGGAAGTCGGTTACTTATTCATGTCCGCAAAATGCATACCCGGATCTCTCTAACAAACATCACTTCACGATAATGGACTTTTGCGACTGTAGACAGAATCGTAGTGCCCTATATATATGCGGTGCCCAGACGGACTTCTGGAACCTTTAACAGAAAATCACAGTGAGCTACCTGTACCAGTTCTCTTATCTATGCAATTTCTAGGCTCCTAGATTCCTCAACATCACTTGCACTGAAAGCAATAACGCAATCCCCAAAAAGATGCCAACCAAAATAGCCTCCCTCTGCGTCCCCACCCTTCTCACTCTCGCCTTCAACAACGTAAGCCACACCCTCTCCCCATGATCCAGCATGGCACTCCTCATACCAGGGCATCCATCCAGACTACAGGAGTTGTTCTCTGCCTGGTAGTCCAGCAGCGTATTAGTCTCGACCTTCCGATGAGCCCAATGGCCCATCGTATCGCGGTCCAGCAGCACCGGCTTCGTGTCCATCAAGGACTTATCCTCGCACGTGGTGGGCGCCGTGGTCAAAAGAGGCACGCCGAAGCCACAGGATGTTTGCACCTGGCACGCTTATTCAACCAAAAGCGGGTTCCGGATTTCGCCAAGGAGAGACAACGGGGAAACACGTTACCTTGAAAACATCCAGCAGGATCACCGCCCTCGCACCCTCGATCCTCTCCTTGCCCATACGCTTCAGCAAGCCGTCGAACCTCGCGTCGTCCCACTCCACCACCGTGCCGTTGCAGAAGAACCGCATGATCCGCGGGCTCGTGGCGAAGGAACAGAACATGATGGTGATGCGGCCATTCTCGTAGACGTGGCTAATGCTTTCGCTGCCGGAACCGGTGGCGTCGACGTAGGCGGCGTGGTTGGGGTCGAAGACGGAGAAGGTGGATGAGGGGAGGCCTTTGGGGGAGATGTTGACGTGTTTGCCCGTCAGGGGGGCGGAGGCGGTGAAGAAGACTTGTTGGTCGAGGGCCTAGGAGATGAGATTAGATGCTGTTTTGTTTTTTTCTCTTGATTGTGGTTCTGCGGATTCGAAAGAAGGGAGAGGGCCGGACCCAATCTCGCAGATTATCCGGAATGGAGTCCCAGAATTGTACCATTGCGCGAACTGCTGGAAAGATGTATCATTAAAGATTGAGTACTTTGACGTTTACGAAGATATCGAATATACTCCAAGTACAGCCGGAGAATACAAGCTGTTCGATGTTGGAGTACAAGAAAGAAAGAGAAAGCTATGGTGCATCGGTAAATACTCGCTTCAGTGCGAATTCGAATTCTGCTCCGTAATGCAGAAAGCTTCAAGCGTTGCACCTCTGACTCATCTTCTTTAATGGTTGGTGTTCTCCGCCAATGGCTCCCGTGGCTTTTTACTCTGTTATTTTAGTCAGCATGAGTATCTCGTACGTTTATATTCCAGATTGCTTTGCGTTCACAAGAGCAAATCGGGGTTACTAGCTAGTGTAAATCGATATCGGTCCTTTGGGGGATGAATAGAATGTGTTCATGGGGTTTATGACCTCACATATGCGGTTTATATGTACTACCCAACGACTTAATAGATGACCACTTGATGGGTGGACAACTGGAGATGGTCATCTGAAGGAATAATTGCAATTTTTGCAGGTAGTATACAAGCCTCAACGCCTAAATGCCAGTATTCAAGCAGTAATGAGCTAGTGAAAAAGACAAAGTATTGGGGAAAGCCTCTTATAAAGGCCATACTTCGCTGTTTTGTCATAGGACGCAAACCCCTAGCGATATCCCGAGCGATTGAGATTGCAACCCCCAACCAGCTAGCCGTCACTCCCAGTATGCACGTGCGTGAAATAGTCCCTTCTACATCACACTGTGCTTAATGACAATAATGCACATGGCATGGAAGGACGTGTAGAAGCTGCTAGTCATAATCAAAGCCGGACCCTTTCGGCTTGAGCTTTGGAACTTGTAACCCCTGACCCATCAAGAAGACCTGACAGATAGCAACATCTAAATCAATGAAGCGAGCGACACAGCCCCTACCTCAATCATATCCACTAGCATTCCTATAGAGACGATAGATGAAGTGAGTCCCGAAGCTCCCCCCTGTGAGACCCTTTCCTTTCCATCGTCCCGATAGCGTCTGCAAAGAGCTGCGCATCCACATATACCTCCATCTCACCACTGTGTCCAAGTACGGCGGCCCGTTCTTGGCGCAGACCTTTCGAACTCGCTTTCCCAAGATGATCCAATCTAAATACTTCATATCCAGAGTAGCTTTCACGATCTTAGACTCTCCCTCTTCCTTTGTCCTAGCATACCTGCATCTCCCGAATTCGCACCACTGTACGCCTTTTGCAAGGTTGAGGATGAGCGGCTGCAAGGACTTGGGATATCTGCAGAGGAGTGGATTATCGAGAGCTCTCTTCGCCCGACCAACGTCCGGCTCATCGGGTCCGATTGCGGTTGGGAGCTACGTGGTGTGAGGTTCAGCGTGAGTAGGCGGACTGTATGTGCTGGATACGATGTGAGAGCACCTGAATTGCAATCGTCGATGTTGAGAGAATCGAAGGTAAGACGGCCTGCGGGAATTGCGAAGCCATAAACCGTTGGCCGGTAGAGTAGGGAAAACGGAAAGGATACGCGAGCCAAAAGAAGGGACTGCAAACAAGGTACATTAGCGTATAAGTTGGGCAGCAAGCATGAGAAGCTAGGTACGAAAGGGACAGCTTCAGGTATGCCATAATATTCCAAGATTCGGGCTCATATTTATCTATCAAACCTTATAGAAATGGCTTTGCTTTCCTCTGAATACCGCACCGCGATCACTTATCGTACATATAGAACCATTTCATAGCATCGTCTTATATAAACGCATGCCACCCATGCCAATGCAATACCCGCTGTACGCCTGCTATGCTGGGGGTATCACATGAAATGCTCGACTATAAGAAGTATTCCGTGCGCCGGTTTGTTGTTGGCGGTATGTGACGGTCTCTGTCGGAAACAGCAGAGAAAATGGTAAACTTTGGCTCAAGGTCCGCTCCAAGGTTCATGATGGAGGCGACGTTGCCGCAACGGTAGCAATAGTTAGGAGCGCTCCAAACGGTGACGACGGATTTGTCTTCAAAGTGCCACTATATGCAGTGTTAGCTATAGCATACCAGAGGGTAGAAGCGTGGCATACTTTATAGCCTTCATTGACGAGTTGATGAGCACGAGCAATAAGCTGAAAGCCGTTGACGTGATTGAATTCTGTAGCGACCTTATTGCCAAACAGCCACCCAGCACCTCGTGGGGATACAGCCCAAGTTCCAACGTCTTCAGGATCACTCCAGACCAAATCACAGAAGGCACCTTCGTGAGGAATTTCCTGAGCTCGAGCAATGACGCGTATTTGGTCGAGGGTACGGATTTCCGGACTCAGACCACCATGGACGCAGAGCACTTTGCCGTCAATGACTGCACCGAGAACCAAGAAATCAAAGACTTGGCAACAAGCTTTCCAGACCGACGCATTACCATATTTTTGTTGGCATTCTTCGTAAAACCCGTAGACTTGTGTGATCTGGCGAGATTCGTGGTTGCCTCGGACGAGGGTCACGCGATCAGGGTACCTAGCCGGGCGTTAGCCAAAAGACGTTGATAGGGATAATAATACTGACCGAGCCTTGAGGCAAAGAAGTAATGTTAAAGTTTCCAAGCTGAAGTAACCGCGGTCGACAAAATCTCCCAGGAAGATGTAGTTCTGATTTCCTGGAATTGCAGTACTACTACCCTCTTTCTCAACGCCCAAGGATGTGCCATGACTGCTCTCCCGCTTACGGCCACGCTCTTCCTCCTCTTCTCCGTCCTCGTCGTCATCACCGCCACTGCCTGTGCTGGTCTCGCCCTCCTTCTTCTCCTTTGAGCGGAGCTTTTTCTTAAGCTTAGGGTTGGTAATCTCGGTGGGCGGCTCAATATCGTCTGAGGTTATAACGCCGGTAGGGGCTGGTGAGAGAGTCGCGCGCACATCACTCGGGGCGCCTCCTGCGACGCGGAAAAGTTCGATCACATCGTAGAATTGGCCATGAAGATCGCCACAAACAGTCACTGGGGTCGAGACAGGCTGGATGTTCGACTCTAATTGGGGTCCTGAGTCAGCTAGATACGTGTATGAGGACGACTTCGATCACTTACCCTCCATCAGAAGTTCCTTGCAAATCTCGCAGAGCTTCTTCATCGTCGCTTCGGGCAGATACTGATTGTTAAAAGCACATTTGAGCCATTCGTCCACGTCCGCATTCTTGGTGAGCCTTGCCGGCCCCGGCCTAGGTGGCTTCTTGCCCTCCGGCATACTTTTTAGAATCGAGACGTCAAAAAACCTTCGAGATCCCTTCTTGGACAAATTGTTGAGTGAGATCAGTAATACCGGCCATTGCCAATCGCGGAGATTATTCGGGGTCGTCGCATCGTTTTTCCGGATCCAGTCTAGACATGGCTAGACTGGTTATGTCTCTATACACTAGCACAGTACGAGTAGAGATAGACCATCACATTCTCACCCACTTCTGGGGTGTTTTGTGAGATCTAGTGAAGGTTGTGACGGAGAACCAAATTAGGACACTCTTTTCATACCAGCAGTCCCCACAGTCATGACCTCACCAGCTCCAGCTCCCCGTGTCACCATAGCTCGACCCTCCCGTTCAAATGGGGTACTCTCGATCCCAGCATCTGCAACGCAAAAAAGAAGCGCAGCAGACTCGGATGGACTGAGTTCGAAGCCAGCCAACGCCAGGTTAAAGATCGTTGTCAGACGGCTTCCACCAGGCTTGATACAGGCGGAATTCGAAGAAGCTCTTGGGGTTGATTGGAAAGTTAACGGAGGCAAGGTTGATTGGGCCGTCTACAAGGAAGGAAAGGTCTCGAAAGAGTACGAGGGCAATCATAGAGAATCTGACTACAAATTCAACGCTGATCCAAGCTACTCAGTCCTGCCAAACCCTCAAGGCCGAGCCGTGCATATTTGCACCTAACGAAGCAAGATCACATAGTCCTGCTCTCTGAGCATATCCGCAATACCATCTTCAATGATGCAAAGGGTTCTTCAAAAGACTCGGCCTTACTTGGACCGCCATCAGTCGAATTTGCGCCCTATAGTCGTGTCCCTAGCAGCAGGCCGCGCAAAGACGCTCGTCAAGGCACGATTGATCAAGATCCCGAATTCATGGATTTTCTCCAGAGCCTGACCAATCCTCCCTCAAAACCTGTACATACGGATCCAGAGAACGGTGGTGTAGCAAAAGCCAAGGACAAGGTCACTACAACTCCCCTAATTCAATTTCTTAAGGATAAGAAAGCCAACAAGGGCAAAGAGAGCGTTACGGTCCCAAAAGGCGCCAAACACTCTCGTCAAGACTCTAAGGACGGCAAGTCTGCCGTGGCTGCAGATTCGAAGCACGCCTCAGGCAATGTCACGGCATCTTCTCCTAAAAAGCGTAGCGCGCAAGCTGTCAAAGTTGAGCAAGCTGCCCGTGAAGCAGTCAAAGTATTGAACAAACAAGCAGCAAATACTAAATCAGGACACACATCTCCCAGTCCATCAAAAGCCGTTCCTGCACCAACAAGTCCTGCTGTGACGCCGAACAGCACGGCAAATGCTGCACTCGCCGACAAGAAGCGCGAACGTGGAAATGCCAGTGCCGCAGCGAAAATACTACAACGAGATTTAGGCTTAGGTGGACCTGTTAGCGGCCGAGGTGGGAGACGCGGTCTCCTGAGCAATGTAGCGAACAGATCTACGCCTGGCAATGCTTCAGTTGCTGCGAAAGCTCCAGGAACCCTACAGACACCACAGCCAGCTGTTTCTGCGAATGAAGACTCCACAGCCACCTCGACGGATGCAATTGATACGTCAAATGCTCCTGTGCCAGAGGCAGCGAAAGCGCCAGCCCGCAATGCGCCACCTTCAGGGCCAGCAGCTTCAAGAGCCCCATCAAAGCCTTCTGCATCTACGCGCGCTGCTCCTTCAGGCACCGGACCGGCTTTCTCAAAGACTACAGCGCCTCCTTCCACCGCTACACAAGCATTCCTCAAGCATGCAAACCCATCGCAAGGGATCACGGAACCATTACTTGACGCAGCATTTGCTGTCTTCGGCGCAATCAATAGGGTGGAGATAGACAAGAAGAAAGGCTTTGCGTATGTAGACTTTGCAGAACCCGAAAGTTTGCAGAAAGCCATCAAGGAAAGCCCAATCAAGGTGGCCCAAGGTCAAGTGGTGGTGCTTGAGCGGAAGACCGGTCCTACATTACAAGCTAGGAATGCGAGGGGAGGTGGGCCTGGACTAGGAAATAGAGGGGGAGGTATGCCAGTGAATAACCGAGGCGGATCTACGAGAGGAAGAGGCGGATTTGGCAGAGGAGGGAGCAACTTCCCGAACGTCAACAATGCGAAAGCTATCAACACAACAGCAACAACAGCTTCGACTCCAGCAACTAATCCTCCGGCGACGTCGGCAGCGCAGCCAGCGATCGAAAGCGCTCCTTCTCAACCCACAGCTCAACCATCTGATGCGGCGGCAGCTTCTTAGGTGTCTGCTGCACCCTTCAAACGCAGAGTCACTTAAGCACAGCTTACAAGCAATCTGATTCCAGGAATCAGGACCAGTACTTGGCCCATCGGAGGGCATTATCTCATCATTACCTCTTCGAGACGAGAATTGGACCTCGGCACCGAGGCCACACAAGTGAGAGCAGCTGCTTCGGAATGCGCCATCAGCAGGAGGCCGATGGATCAAACGGATCCTCATGAGGACTATGGATCAGAAGAACAACGTGGGATCGAGACAGAAGCATCTTACCAATGATAAGGTCATCGGCGATGTCCCATATGGTTAGGTAGGCAGTCGGTTCCTCTGACAAATCTTCCAAAATTCTACGTAGAAGGTGAATAGTATTACTCTTGAGGTATTGTCCATCAGAAAGATAGATAGTTCATGCATTATACGAGAATCTGCGAAGGCAGTCCGTCCAGATTGCCTTCCAGTGATCCGACAGCGCTCTCGGTGAAGCCTGGTGAAGCCTGGTGAAGCCAACGGATTGCTCTCGGCGTAGTAGTGACTTCTGGGCAACTTCCGCTGCACCCCGTTCTTCCTTCCCACCGCCATTTGCCAACAAGCACACGCCAAGTTAACAAGTGTAAAAAGAAGCGTTCCAGACAAACAACATCTCGCACGCAGCCAAGCCAAGCAAAGGCAAACGAGCTAGTCAAAGCCAGCCTCGTACGTGCCTCCGTCAGCCTCTCTACACGGTTACAACCACTCCCACACCTGTGCCCTGTTTCGTTTCAGCCTTTCCCCAACTTCAAAAGCCCATTCCTTTCCCCCCTTCCCCGCAATATCGCACGCGCCGCACCCTGATCCTCCGCAAATCTCACTCAGCCTTTGGCTTGCTTAGGGAGATGTTACACACCATTCTATGCTAGTTCTCACTCATCTCAAAGGCTGAGTGTGCATGGGGAATCCTTCTCGACCTGACTGCGAGTCATGCCACGCGACTCGTTTCTTGTTGTAAAGTAACTCTCTAATGTACCTAGGTAGGTAGTTCCCCAAAAATAGACGTACGTAGGGTAGGCAAGAGTAAGGTAGCGTCAATTAACTAAATCTGACATTTCGCCCTCATCCGTTCCTACGCTTCCCCGCAAGCCAATCGGCTCGCGCCGTCGGCTCTAGGTGAGGTAAAATTACACATGGGTACCGTGGATTACTTGGTACTCACCTACGCTAGATCCATCCAATTCGATCGGAAACCATCGAGCTCGGTCTCCGGGTCCGAACGGACTTGTCTGGTTACAGTACCGTGTTGATACAAGTTAACGGTGGAGGAGGATGATTCATATCTCGGTTCAACAGGGATTGCATGATCAAAACGTGCTACATACAGATCAGCTGTCGCTTACCTACCTCCAAGTTGCGTACCAAGCACCGAGATTTCAGCATCACCTACTCCAGGAAAGGGCGATTGCCAAATGAGTGTTTTGATGTATCTGTTGATGAATCATGGTTCTTTCTCTCGGGCTTTGCGAAAAAAAAAGAAAAGGGATCCAAGCGCTCCCTAGAGTATCGCATCTTTCCGTTCTTTTTGTCTCGCCTCGCCTCGCCTCGCTCTCGCATTCGTACTGAGTGTACGGAGTAGAATACGTACCTTTCGTACCTTCCGTACCCCCCCGGGAAGGCAAATGTAGCGATTAGCGAAGGGATTTTCGGAGTGAAATAGCGGTGACTCATCTTACCGCACCGACTCAACTCACTGGTGGTTGAAAATAGGGTAGGTAGGTAGGTACCTCTCTCGCCCACACCGCCTCCCTTCCAACTCTTCAAAAAAAAAGATCTCGGCGCCCTACCTAGGCTACGGCTTTTCACCTCTCTCTTCCGGCTCGCCGCCCCGATTCCCCCTGCCCAAATCCAGACCGGCCTTCCTGTGCGGTGTTTTTTTGCTTGGTTGGCATCTTTATTTTCGCAAACCTTCTAGATCCGTATCTCTCTTCCTTTTTACGGGGGAAAGGGGGGGGAGGGGGGGATAAAAGCGACCCGAGCGAGGTCTCCCAGGGCGTTGGGTTCAGAGTACGATGCCTAACAAATACTCTATGAATGTATGTATGGACGGGGCTCTTGGGTAAAACACTATACACCGCCACCGAGCGCGCTGAGAATTGTAAAATGGCATAGGTAGATGGTGTTTAAAAGGTTGCCTAACGTTCCCCGTGGCGTTTCGGGCGACGGATGAATGGATGGAAGTGGCCCCACGGGCCGTGGCTTTCCCTTGGTTTGTGTGTGTCTGTTATCCGTGTCCGTGGGACGTAAATGTTGTCTACTTTGGATATACTTTATGGAAATCTAAAACGCTTGATTTGGATATGGATTTCAATGAAGCGGTCACGACTTCTTTTCGCAAAAAGGGGGTGTGTGTGGGTGTGGGGTGCGAGGAAGTCTGGATTGTAGATGCCCAAGGAAACAGAGCTGGCTGACACCGCTTGATTGATGGATTTGATTATATCGATCGATTGAATGAATGAATGGATGAATTGGATGATTCGATCGTATTTTTGCCCCGACTCCGTAGGTTACTCACCACCCCCGTCCGGAGCAGAGATGGTTTAATAATGCGATTATTCTATTTACATACTTCCACCTTGGGCTTGGCTTTTGCTTATTCGGCTTAGTCGTACCAAAAAATCCTGGCGGTGCGCGGAGTCCGAAGCTGAGGGATTGATGATTCAGGTTGCATCGGGTCCGGGTCCCCCCCCCTCCTCCTTTACCAGATGGATGGATGGGCTGAGTGAGCAGGAGACGAGACGGAGGAGGCGAAAAACGCCTTATTTTTGTTGTTAGGTAAAGTAGGACTGGAATACTTATATGTAAGGGAGGGCGAAGGACGGACTTGGGTTTGTTTGTTTTGTTTGTTTTATTTTATTTATTCTATCAGTGCTACCTTCTCAAACGATCTTCTCTCTCAGCTTTTTTGCTAGGTTACATTGATTGAGAGTGATTGTTTGACCGATTGTTGCGTGTGTGTGTTTACAAACGTGCTCAGGGCGGAAAAGGATGCGAGGCGCCGCACCGCAGCTTTTGCCTTTCTGATTAAGTCCACGCACAGCAAACGTTGCGACGAAAGAGTATTTGGTCGACGGGTTCGAGCATCAAATTTGGAACTGTTTGCGATATTCAGGAATAAAAAATATCACAGGGAAAAAATACATTGTGATGGAATCTGCTTGGGCGGTGGAGAATTATTACAAGTATACCATGTGCCCGTGGGGAAGTCAGGCGATGCATACATCGTCATCATCATCATCGTTATCATCGCTGCCTGATTCCGCAACTCTTACACCTTACTCCACCTCTTCTTCACCTTTGCGCCAACCCCGTTCCCGTCAACAGCAAGCCGACGATATGGGTTCGGACGATAGCAGCAGCGAGCGCTCGCTCTCAGCCTCACCGTCACCCAGCTCGCGAAGGCGGATCCCTTCGCTTGCCTTCCCTGACGCCATCAACATTCCCTTCAAGTCTCCGATATCGCAGCCGTCGACCACATCATCCTCGCCCGAATTTTCTCTGTCCCCCATCACGCCTCCCTCCTCATACAGCAATCCATCATTCGCAAGCTGCGCATACCCCGACTGGCCACAACGCGACATCCTCTCCCCAAATACTTCTTCGTATTGCGGGTCGCCACCCAACTCCTACATCTCCGATGACGATCTGCTCGATCTCGCGGAGCTGGAGCTCATCGGCGGTATGCGGATCCCATCGGACATGCGGCCCGAGTTCATCTCGTGGGAACAGACCAGGCAGCCCCCACTTGTGTTGCACTCCTTGCCGTCCGTGCCGGTGGCTACGAGGAAGGCCCAGCCGACGCCGAAGAGGAGGAGAAGGAGTTCGCCGTTGAAGAGAAAGAAGGTTGTGTTGGGGATGAGCCCGATTGCTGAAGCGCCGGAGTGACGCGCATTGGAGGCGTTTTTTCCCGTCCACCTATATTGGTAAGCTGCCCACGCTCTCATACCACCGGCCTGCAGCTTGCTGAAACGACTCTAGGCCTTCTAAACGGCCGCATCACTATTATATTGTTGGGCCCAGCCCAGACATTTGTTTGAGCTGGCAGTGCAGGTGCAGCTGGCTGCGGACCTCATCATCGGTACCTTTAGCTGCAGGTTCGTGATGCACTTGCCGCATGCCGCGGTGACTCACCTTTCCCTGCTTCTGCAAATGGGAGTGGACGATGTCCATCGAGATGGAGCATCTCGACCAAATCGCTATGACCGCTCCAAACCCCCAAAGAGCATCCCGCACTCGTTCGGGGGCCCAGCATGAGGAACATGTCATACTTGAAACGAATTTCAGCATGCTTCCCCGCCCCCGTTTCAAAAGCGGTGTGGGAATTCATTATTCAACCTTGAATCCTCTTTCCGCGAGAAGGTGACTCAGTGGCTTTTACGACTGATCGCACTGGTGATTGGGGGTTGTGAGGGATGACTCTGACGAGAGAAGTTTAAAAAATGATTACGGAATTAGAGTGAAAAAGAGGAGGAAAGATTGTCAAGAATTTCATCATTCCCGAGCGGCTAACGGGACCTTCGGGGCGGGGAAGATGGCGAGCCCTGCGAGCAAAAAGGAGGCTGGGCTGGTCCCTGCTTTTCTTTCTTTTGCGTGCGATCTATCTTGGGCATTCATGCATGCGCAAGGTGCACATCTCGCATTATTGGATGAAGTGAGAGGAATGGGGGTTAAAACCAATGTGTGAAAGCGGTGGATGCGATACCTAGCCTTTTCACTAATTGAGTGTCTGAGAAGTGACAGTGATGCGCAAGAAAGACGGGGAAGATCTGTGATGGAAATGGGAATGGGAACAGGAATGGGATTCGCGCAGTGGAGGGGAAAGTCTTTGAGGGGTTTTGATGTGAGCCGTAGCAAATAGCAAATGAGAACGCATGAATTCGGTGCTAAGATGTGAAGGAGCGCATATACAATAATAGGAGGGGATTGTGATGAGTGAGTGGTGACTTGTAGAGCTTGTACCATGGCCAACAAGTATGTCCAGAACTTGTGATTGAGAAAGGTCCGAGGGTGCATGTACGAGTAACTTTGAGGCTTTGTCTCATGTGCTTCCAGAAGACTTTTTTCCTTCTGAAAGTATGGAGTAACTTACCTACATCAATATTATTCTGAGTGAGGAAACCCCCCCTTATCCCACCTCCTCAACCCCACTCCGTGCCCCCGCCCATGGATTTCTCATGAATATAACGTGATCGAAATGGACCCGACAAATGGACAAGGACATTCAAAGTTTCAGGAACCATCTTCAATTGGACAATCAAACCATCAAAAAAACAGTGGAACCCATGTGGGATAAGGTAGCCAAAGCCATGTCTTTGGGTAAGGAAGAAACTCGGAAATATTTAATTAACAACGATCAGAACAATGTCAGTTGATCCTGGTCCTTTTCTTAGCAAGTAGAGTAAGTAATAAATTAATAACTCTCTCATCTTCATCACATTATTATTCACGAATCCCCTCCCTCCTGAAATCATCTTCAAATAAATCTTGTGGTAGATTTTTTTGTTATCTTGCCGTACTCCGACAGTCGCTACCAACTTTATCCCTTCTCTAAGCGCTGCGCTTTACCTGTCAGAGTCAAACGTCCTGCCAACTCGACTTTATGTATGAGTCTAAAAGACTCTAAAAATCGGACGGTTTCGAATCCATTGAAGATCAAAGTGTTAAACCCCTCTGTGAAGGATTGTCATTGGCGCAACTCGTCACCACGCTTGCTCCCTACGTGCATTTGCTTCAACCAATCTTATGCTGGATACGCTTCACTGTTCCTGCATACTAAAAAACTAACACGTACAGATCATTCAACGGGCTTATGCCTACCCCAGCAAAGCTCAACAATGCTCTTCTTACCTTGCCCCTTCCGAGAACCGCTTGCATGCCTTTCTCTCCTCCGGCATGTCCTCGAAGCTATTCGCCTACAGGCTCCCCCGTCTTCGCCCAGGGAAGACTTCCTTAGTACCTAGCGTGCCTGCTTCATTCCGTTCCCTATCTCCTAGACTCTCCTACTCGTCACTCCAGTAATAGTCCAGTAAGAAAGACGGCGCAATTCTCCAGACCGTGGGTCCATTCAATTGCTCATCACAGGGTCCATGAGCTGGTCCCTGCCCCCCCGAGCCTCTCACGTCTCATCATTCAAGCGCCAGCACTTCTGTGGCTCACCGTTGGTCCTGCCCATCACCCATTCATAGGGCAGATGCTCGACATTCAATCTCCAATTGCCCGTCAGTGACTTTCGATTGCGGACGGCAGTGCAGACAGCCTGAAACCTTTATCAATTCTCCTATCCCCTGAATCATCGTTGCCCCTCACATTGTGCAAGACCGCTTAACCCTCCTCATGTCACGCATATTACCCTTTCGTGCATGAGGTGGAGTAAAGTGGTATTTGCCGCAAAGTGACTTGCAGACCTCTCGTTTCACAATATCCCACCCATCCTCCAGCAACCAGGATCAACTGCGCCTATTGCGGAAACTTGGACAAATACCTGGGTCAGTACCTTGCTGGGAGCATTTTGATTCAGATCTGCCCCACACCGCCTGCTTCGAGCAGGTGCTGGAGCTCTCCGGCGCTTCCCACGCTGCCAGCGCTTCATTGGGGAGGTTTGAGCTCACATGAACGAAGCAGACTCCACCTGCGAGGCCTTCGCCATGTCCGCAGGACAATTGGCAAGGCAGCGCTCCTCCTCCTCCGGTACAAGACCTTCGCTCAGGTCTGCGACGCCAATAGATCCTCGTGTCACCGACGTCGACTTCGAAGCATGTGCGGCGACAGCCTCCTACTTCCTCTACACCCAGGGCCCCACGATAATATGCCTCAACCACGATTCATTGGCTATCGAAAGGCGCTTCGATGGGGGAAAGGATGGACATGAAGAGCCGATAGTCTTCCTGTGCGCGGACAACGTTAGTGAACGAGGAGCGGGGCGGTTGGTCGTCAGCTATGATGCTGGAAAGGTTGCGATTGTGTGGGATCTATTCACGGGGCAACAAGTCGCAAGATTCGGGTCATACCATACGATCGGTGCTGCGGCATGGATGAGAAACGGAAACATAGCCTTTGGTAAGACAAGATACGTTCACTGGAACACTTTCGGGTACTGACGTGCATGCCGCAGGGAACACGGAGGGCAGCATCATTCTGTTCCAACCCCAGAATTCCGAGCACATCTCAGGGCGCACGATCAATGATCCGATTACAGCTATAGCGCCTGCATGGGATTGCAAGACGTATGCGGTTGGGTGAGTATCTACACCGCTGACTTCGGCATGACGCTGATGCTTCTGCAGGTACCAAAATGGATCCATCTTGATCGTGGGACTCCAGCCTTCTTTCACCATCTTACACACTCTGACGACGGCTCGCTCGCCTTCGGCCGTCGCGAATTTGGTCTGGCACGCCTCCTCAACAAAGCAAAGGTCGGACATGCTAGCCACGCAGAATGTCGACGGGGATCTAAGAGTTTGGAGCGTGTCGAAGCCGCCAAATAATGAGATGCCAAAGACCCTTCGTGTTTTGAAGAGAAGGGACAATGTGGAGCCAGGATTACATTGGTGCGCATGGTCAAAGAATGGGAGGATATTGCAATACTCCGATGGGTGCGTGCACATATCTATTTCTGTCCAGAATCGTCAAAGTGCAGGGGCACGGCGATGGACGACCTGACTGACAAGACGATATAGGGAGACTTGGTCATGGGATGTTAGAACGAAACACGTCACTTGCGAGCCCATACCGACAGTCGAGGGAGTCAGGGGTGTGGCTTGTTATGGTCCACAAGCGGTGCTGTTCACACTGGGACCTAATCATACCGTGCAGCAGTACGATACAAATCCTCCCGCGCTGGCCAAGGAGGTAAAGTACCTCCCTATGGCGCCTCCTCCAGCTCCCAGTGTAGCGAATCCACCTCAACGAATTCCGGGTGCGGCACCTCCCATCGCTGTTTCTCGTGGTTCCGACACAGATCGAGGTGCCGTGACTTTGTCAACTATCCAGAGAACCTCCAATGAGATGCAAGCGATTGAGCAACATGCCCGCGAGCTGCGTGAGGAAATGGCAAGCCCACTTTCGTCTACGAGCAGGACTAGTAGAACCGACACGATGAGTACCACATCGTCCAATCGTGCTTACCCAAGGCATCTTCCATCCATATCATCCCGAGCTCAAAGTGGGACTACGTTCTCAACTATTTCGCCCTCCATGGTTGGTCGGGACAGTCTATTTTCCGGTACCACATCAATCTACCCGTCCACAGCATCCATGGCCTCCTCTGGACGACGGTCTAAAGGCTCTCGCCTTCGGCAGGAGGTTGTTCGGAGCCCAGATCAATCGTATCTCGATCTCTTTCCTCGCTCCAGGATACGGCTAGGCAATATGACATATGAACAACCAGAACCTCTTGACCAGGACAACATGACCTCTGATGACCTCCGAAGACGGATGCTCGAGGTCGTGTTTGGTTGGAGTGATGATATCGAAGCGTTGATTAGGGATGAGCTGCTTCACCAGCCCCCGGGATCACAGAGCGCTGTTCTTCTATCAAAGTGGTTGGGAGATGTCGATTCCGATATGATGACTGCTTCAGGCATGTCCGACAACGTCAGCGAAATCGATTGGATGATGATGGCCCTCAGCAACATGGGCGCTTCTGGTTCGATGAACAAGATGGGCGAAAACATGGTCCAGAGACTTCTCCGGAAAGGCGATTTCCACACCGCAGCTACTATTCTCCTAAGTCTTGGAGATCGAGAGGATGCAGTCGAAGTTTACGTCTCACGAAGCTTCTACATGGAAGCCATACTACTGACTTGCTTAGCCTTTCCTAGTGATTGGCAAAGGCAAGCCCATCTGGTACGGCGCTGGGGCGAATTTGTGGTGGAAAATTCGCAGCAACATCTTGCTATCCGATGCTTTTCGTGCACTGGAGTCGATCCGCCAATTCCATGGTCTTCCCCCTCGCCACGAGCGGTAAACACGCCATCGCAAACACCGCCAAGCATTTCGTCAATGTTGAGTCCTCCGGTATCACCTCCACCAGCGGCTCCGCTTACTCGAATGACGACCAAGAATTCATCATTGAAAGTAATAACCTCGTTTGAAGCTCCGGCCCAGGCTCAGTTCAAATTCCCTGGTCTCGCATCGACAGACCGCACGCCTACCAACGGACCCGGAGTCACGCCAATCGCGGAGTCTGCCATCTCGCCAGGAGGGACACCCGGGGGCTTTGATAGACGACAGGCACGTGGCATGAACAGTCTCGCCGGCAGGATGGTTACTCCTGGTGGGTATCACAGAAATCGTCTACCTTCAATTGGGGAAACACCGGTCGACAGTAAACTACCTGCGTTTCCACGACCGAGCCAACTGCCCACTCCTGATAATTCCGGATCGGATGCTGAGAAGGAGAGAGAAAATCATCTCAGATCTCAGACTTCGGAGCCCACAACAGAGAAGGAAGGGGAGGAAGCGCCACCCCTTCTGCTTAGTTCAGCTCGTTATGATCCTGGAACTCCGGCCACAGGCAAGACTCCGATGACTGCTGTCCCACAAACGTCTGTTCGAACGACCATCTTACCCAATCCTTCAGAAGAGTCGTTTAGCGCTTTCAAGGAGAGATCGAGGAATCGTAATGGCTCCCGTGATAGGAAACCGGATGGACTGCATATTCGCATGCCTTCTCAGGATCAAATTCAGACCACGCATTTTGTATCAGCTGCAGGTATCAGCTCACAACCTGCCGAGTATAGAAAGTCAACCACGTTGAACTCGCTTCACTCTGCTGGACTCTCAACCGGGAGAAGTGATACAGGGAGTCTCTCGATCAGTGGTCAGAGTTGGGCATCCACGAAGAGCCCGAGTGTCAGTGGACGGAGTATGGATCAATACATCAGTAGCTTGGAAGAAGCTGGTTCTCGCTCACGAAAGACAAAACACAGATCTGAGAAGCGTGGAGAAAGTCGCGAAGGTAGACCGCCCAAATCCCGAAGCAAGCACAGAACCCACGAGCGATCTGAAGACCGTGGGCGAGACGACCGAAAGTACATACGTCCTGCCAAGCGGTCTCCGTCTTCGCCGAAACCCATGTCACCAGAAACCTACCTCGAGCCAAACAGTGTAGAGAGCATCGATGGCCAGGTGGCCGATATCCGCTCACCAGTCTCGGAGGGTAGGTACGTTCGGGATAACAGCCGTCAGCCAAACACTGCCTCGAAGATCCGATCTGGGTCCAAGGCATCGGATTATTCTCATCGTACCGTCCGGCATCGGTCACCTGAAGGGGTCTATGACAGCAATTTGGGCAGCGAGGCTAGTTTCAGCCGCAGCAAAGCGAGCAGCCGTCAACCAAGTCCGCGAGGATTGCTTGATCCGAATGGTCGTGGTAGGAGCAAATCCAAGAATAAGGGTTCCCTTGCGAGGTCCCCGTCTTCTCCACTGCCCATGTCAATGTCACCCCAAGCCCACTTCTACCAGGCGAGTGACGAAGATGATGACCCAATGCGGATCGTGGAGGCAAACCGCCAGCGTCTGAGGTCTAGACACCGAAGTGGAAGTCGGAGACCTCGTGAGCGGGGCACTTCTTCACGGCGGGAAAAGTCTCCAGACCGCAGGCGAGTCCATGAAGAATACCACCTTCGCGTTCCCGACATTGACGAACCAAGGCAGCAGCCCAGATCTGCTGTTGAGCCTCGTCGGGAATCTGGAGATCAAATGTTAGGCGACCTCCTGGAACCGAAATTGGAGCGCCAAAAGTCTGCAAGGACCCAGAAGAAAGAAATAGCGGCGCGGGAGCTTGAAGCGCGTCGGGAGTCATTGCTTCGAAATCCTGAAGCACCGCCAATTCTCCATCCTGACGAGGTCAGCAACGCGAGGCCAAGTCCACCATATCGCGCACAGACGGATCTTACCAACAGCCCAACATCATGGAATCCCGTCGTATCCCAGTATGAATCTCGCAAGTATCCAGTAACACCAGTGGCAATGGAGAATGGTGACTTTACCAATCGAGCTGCAAGCGTTGGTCCTTATGGCCTGCCGGCTACCCCGCGAGCTATGCGTCACCCAAGATACGATAAGACTGAGCACATACCAGCTGTTCCAGAAATACCCGAGAGCGTACAACCTTTGCCCGAGATGTTCTATACCGGGCATCCCATGCGGGAATTCCCACGCTCTATGTCGGCTCCTGTTCCTGACCAGCATCCATCCATGCCGCTTGACTTACCGACGCATCCCGCTTTCCACAAGGCATTACGTCCTGGCAAACGCTCCAACTTCTCGCCTTTGGGCGACATTGGCCAGCATCGACAGAAGCGCTCCAGCGACTCTCCGGCGATGTCGCATGCTCCATTCACTGCTGGCATCGACGAAACACTTCATGCGGCTGACTCAGGGGTTCAGGTTATCAGTGTCGAGGATCCTCCCCTGTTGCCAGAGCTGCAGCATCTGTCAATGCCACCGCCGCCACCGCCGCCTCCCGCTCCGTTTCCCTACCGAAACGATCCCGAGTCGAGCTCCCTCAGCAGCAACAGTAACGTCGGCGTGATCAAGATGGTCCTTGACAATGAGCCCGAGGACGAAGCGAACGTGATCGAAGTGCCTCCTCCCCCTCCGGAAATAATCAGTATGCGGAACACTCGATCGCCGCCCATGAAGACTACAGCCTCTCCACCTCCTTCGCTGAGCCGGTCAGGTTCGGCTGGTCGTCATCACCGGGGTCGCAGTGACAATTTCAAGAACGGCATCAAGGGCATCACGGATCGGCTGAGGAGCACAAGCCGAGGACGTAATACCAAGTCTCCGGAACAGGTCGCCAATACACCGTCGCCGTATGAAAGCGTACCACCGCTGTATTTCTAGGCTTTGCCGTCCGAGACCTACGCCAGCGTCTACTGTGACGAGACGATACGTCAAATTTATCCATCCTACGGGGGACCTGCCGTCCATCACAAACTCAACTCTTCGGTTCCACATCATATCCCACGAGTTTATTCAAGCATCGGTATTTTCTTTCCAGCACACGATATACGAAAGTCTTGCAATCCTTTCTTCAGCTACATAACGACCCTCACGAATGTTTATCTCCTCCGTGTACTTGTCCCTTTAAATGATTTCCCTCGGATCTGATCATCAACCACGAGACGAAGCCTGGATCAGACAACTTTTTATATATTTTTTGTTTTCCGGCACAGCGATGGCGTTCGTTCTCCACCCTTCTCCACTATCTTTCATCTACATTCTAGGAGCTTTCCGAAGAAGAGCAAAAAGGGCGGTTTGGTGGAAAAAGTCTCAAGCAGTGTGTAGGCGGTTGGGTTGAGACGATTATCGATCGACAAAGGCTACACACTCACACACACAATCTCTCTATGACTCGTTCTGAACAACTGTTGGCGTTGGGAGGGTGTTTTCATGGGGTTAGCGTGATTATTTTTTTCCTCGACGATACAAGGTGGCGCGGCCGCAAGGCCTGTATGTGTATTCAAGGAGGGAGGGGCCGAACGAGCGAATGATGGAGGGTGTGTGGAGGGTGTGTGGAGGGAGTGGATGACAGAGGGAGTGTTGGGTACGAGTATCTAGCTGGCTGTAACTCTCTGTTCTTTCCTATTTTGGGGGGAGGTAGGGGGTTTCTGGTCTGGTCTGGTCTGGTCTTGTCTGGGCTGGGCTGGGATGTTACGATTACATTATTTATATAGGATATTGATGAACTCTTGACTCTGGTTTACTGAATTTGTGATTGCTGTGATTGGGCGGTGTGGTGATGGTGTGATGGTGTGCTGTGATGGTGACGGTGATTGTGTGCGGGGATCGTGTGGTCGTGTGATGGTGTGCTATGGTTGAGCTCCTACGCTCTACTCTACGCTCGCTCTCCTCTACGCTCATCGGCTGTAGTGTTCCATCTTAGCCCGAACAAATGACAACGGCTGATGACGGCGCTGGGTACTTACCTGCCTGCCTTTTTGCTTTACTTCTGGTTGTGGGTCTGGTTTTGGTTCTGGTTCTGCGCAGGGCATTCGTTTCATTCCCTGCTCTTCTTGGTTCCAGTCACGGGCTTTGGTCCCATGTCCTCCCTCTTCTCACTGCATCCCTCCTTCGTCCTCGGCTCTTCCTATTCTCCCGTTTCCTGCGTGCATCCCTGCCTCTTTTGATCCTCGGCGATTCCTGTCTTTCCGCTGACTGCCTACCCTGCCTACCTACCTTCCTTCCTGCCTACCTTCCTGCCGCCCTGTGTGCCTGCTTTTGTGCTTTTCGGCCCTCCCTTCCTGCCTCACCTTCCTGCCCATCCTCTCTCTGCCTTTCTGTCTTCCCACCTGCTTATCTTCACTCATGCCTCGCTGCCCTCCTGCTTCCCGTCCTTCAACCCCCCGTCCTTCAAGAGCTTGTCCAACCCAACCCAACCCGAGCCGATCCTGGCTGGTTGTCATAGCTTCTGGTGGTGTGGACGTCAATAGATCGGTAGGTACAAAGGTAGAGTAAGTAGGCCTTCTGGTAGGTAGGTATGTTGGTTGGTTGGTTGGTAGGCGGTCATGTAGGCGGTCAGGTAGGTAGAGGTAGGTAGGTGAGGTAGGTAGAGCAGATTAGATTCGGTTCGAGTAGAGTAGAGTCGGTCCGAGTAGAGCAGACCAGAGTCGAGTCGAAACGTGCAGTCTTTTTCAGGTCGGAGCGCTGACTTGCTGTACTACACCTAATAGAGCGGGCTGAGTTCGTCTTATGCGCTTGCGATACTCGTCTGCCATCTCGTCTGCCATCTCGTCTGCCATCTCGATTGCCAACTCGTCTGCCATACCGTCTGCCATGCCGTCTGTGTTGCCGTATATGATGCCGTCTATGATGCCGTCTGTGATGCCGTCTGTAGAGAGGTTTGCGATGCCGTCTGTAGAGCGGTGGCTGACGCGTGTAGAGAGGAGGACGGAGGGCGGAGGGGGAGGTGGGAAGAGGGAGGAGGGAGGATGGAGGATGGGGGATGGAGGAGGGGAACGAGGGAACGAGGCGTGGGTGGGGGAGGTGGCCTGTTTGTGTTTGCTTGGATTGTCTGTTTGTCGTTGTGGATTTGTACTGGAGATTTTGAGTTAAGATATATTTGGGAAAAGATCCTGGGCGGGAGAATTTGTATGGGAGATCCATGATGGGCTACGCACATTACATCATTGGCACCTGAAGATGAAGAAATGCCTGGAGTAATAGATTTGCATTGATGACACTATCCTGCCCTGACTATTGCTAGGTAAAGCGTTGCCAGAATCCTCAACTACCCCTCGCTGCCAACGCCAAAGTCAAACGAAACAGATGTGTAAGGGACAGAGATGTGAAGTGAAGGGAGCCCGTCAGTCTTCCTCAACACCCACCAAGCCCAGCCGACCGAAGCCAGACGCCAGACCTGGCCGAGATCATCGCCACCTCTCATCCGCTCAGAAGAGCGGTCCCCGAAGGAAGGCGAGAGGATAGGTAGCGGCTCACTCTTGGGCGATGAGAATATAGATCATCAGCCGGGTTGGAGATTCTGTGGCTACTTTGAGTAACTCAGAAGAGGCTGTCGCGGGCAAAATTCAGCATATGAAGCCCATGCAGAGAGTATGATGAGAAGATTGCGCTGCAGGGGAAGTGTGCAGAGGAGGTGAGACTTACACGTTTACTATAGAATTGATTCTATGAAGTAAACTGCGCGTTGTCAGTATCTGATGTGCTGTTATGGGGGGTGGAGGTGGTGGCTCACGTCGACATGAAGGTCAAAAAATTTCGGAACACGAAAAGAATTTGTATGTGCGAGTTCGCGCTAGCGTTAGCGTGGTACTTCTGCTACCCGGCTCTCGCTTAGCTCTTGGTGAATCTCAAGAGTTCCTCAGTCGAAAAATCTTCCCTTTTCCATTCTAATATCTTGTTTTCAAGATCCCTAAGTCCGGCAGTGCTCGAGGGTTTCTTTGCTACAAGTAGTCTAGGTTCATTCGCATGTGAAGAGGGGAGGCTTTGCTTAGGGTTTATTGACTTTGAATTGCCTCCAGTGGTGGATGACCTTTGTCCCGCATAAGTTTCTTTCCTCCCAAGCAATTGTGGGGAATTAAGGGGATAATATTTTTTATGCAAAGGCTCCCATACATCTTCCTGCGTTTATGGATGGCCTCTCCCCTTCACATAGTCTCGTTAATCTGTTGCTTAGTTCACACCTATCATGAATCTCATTGCTCTAAAAACCCACATTCGAAGCATTCTCTTTTGGCGCTCATCGCTGCTTTGAAATTTCTCTTCATAGCAGTGACTAAACAGTCCAACTGCACCAATGTGACACCAGAAAAAGCAAACAAGCAGTTATGGGCAAAACCAACTTTGCGTCAGAATGAGGCAAGTCGTTGAGCTGACGAATCTGAAAAAGGACCTGGTTCGATCTCCGGCCGTGTTGTGATCAGAAAGGCTCGAGGTCAAGGACATGAATCCGCCACATACTGACTGTCAGTTGTTTTGGCGAGTGTCCATTCATTGTCAACTGGCCTACAGGCTTAGGGTGACGAGCATTTACGCACTGTCAACAAATTCTGCATTAGAGTCATCTCACTGAAGTGCATCTTTAGAAATTAAGTGACATCTTTAGAGATTAAGTGAAGCAATAATCTCCTTCCACTATTTTGCGTAGAGATGGCTTACTTCACCTTGATCCAAGTCACTCACTTACCCGTTCGCTGATGGATTGGAGCATTCATCCTTCCACCGGATTCCCTATTTCGATTCACTAAACCCCAGGAATACTCCCACTAGCATCTATGCCTATTCATAGACCTATCTTCTACCACTAAAAACATTCTCATTCTCTACATTCTCGAAAAGCCTGTCTTTCATCGAGAGTCCTTGGTACCCCAAATCCATGACTACATTTAACATTTCGTTGGGAAAGTAATGCTGCAAAGGTGGTTTCTCCATCTCACTGTTGATCTGGTGTTGAAGATCTGCAGCTTTTCCGGTATTGATGAGACTGTTATACATATATAGTCTCTGCAGCCTGAAATCCCGGTCTTCAATTCCTTGCACGCAGAAATCCACCCAATCGGAACCGGATATTCCTGTGTATCGGGACCGACCGTCCATAGCTTACTACGTCTGCCGCCGTTCCGCCAAGCTGTCCTTCATCGCCGGTCTCGTCGATGAAATATGCAACAAGAAAGTCATATTTTTCCTGCGACTGGCTGGCCATCGCCTGGCTTGTTGAGAGAGACGCTCATGATGATCTCAGGATATAACACTTTAAGTATTAGAGCGGAAGATAAACAGAGGAGCTAGTCCAGACTGATGCGGGTCCAAATGACAAGAGTACCCTGTCCAGGTAACAGCTACCTTATTAGTCCAATTTCATTAATTCCTCTTCATACACTCAACCTCCAAGCAAGAGAGCAGAACGTCAGCAAAGGATTCCGGAGCCTGGAGACCTAGTACTGGTACGCAATCATTCAAAAGACAGTCAAAGGGGCCGAAAGCTAGAGTCCAAGTGGTTAGGTCCGCGCATTCTGACCAGGTGGACACCTCACGGAAAAAGAAAAAGTGGATGGGTCCGAGAGCTGTATGGGAAAGCTACTCCGAAAAGATATCACATTGGTGACATAGTGCTTTATCATTTAATCTAGTTTAGCTAAGTGAGATTATTAAGCACTTTCTTTGGCTCGAATCAGTTTGAGCGCTCGGGTGGTGATCTCGACGAAACTGCGGTTAACACCAATGTTGATGGCTTCATGCTCAAGAATTGGGAGCAAGCTTGTATTTCAAACGAGAATAAAATGCACATCACTGGCGTGCACCGACGAATCTTGAACTCTTGCTGCAACTGAAGCTTGCTTGCATAAGTCAAGGTGAGTGCCGCGGCCTTTCACCTCCAGAAGGATTGTGCGCGTGTGATATCTGCGGACGTCTCATCAAATGCGCAAGCGATTCAGTAGGCCGCGGGCCGTGTGATTCGAATCGAGCAGGAAAAACTCGAAGCCAGATTAAACGCAGTCTACACAGCCTCGGAGGAATCCGAAGATGCCTTGGATGCGGCCTGCCCCGGCCTTGGAGCATTGGTATCAGATCACCCGGCCCATGAGAACCGCGACGGCTTGGCAGCTTCCGACGCACTCACCCAGTGGCTAGCAGGACCGGACTACATCACCGCCATTGCCCCAGACAGCCCGGAACGCTAAAGCTCGGCAAAGTTCGGGACTCTGCCCAAGAAAATACGGCAGCAGCGTCGATGAAGGCTGGGGACCAGCCTTTTTTTCGGTGATTGGAATACCTATATTATCCCTACAGATCACTCATACGATCGGTGTCTTCAGGCCACCGCTAAGCGCAAAAAGATCGGCTGGGTTGATTGATACACAATCAAGCAGGTTTCAAAAGAGGTCGCGCATATCGAGAGAAGCACGACCTATCATAAGTACAGATCGAAGACGAATGTACTTTCAGGATTGAGGATGACATGGGAACTCAACATAAGGTCCTGGCAATGGATGATACGAAATCTCACAATGTCCAGGATAAGCAAGCGAAATCTAGCAATACAAACTGGCCCGGCAAATCACTGAACATAAATGGCCGTATGGGAGAGTACATTGCCAAGACAAGGCGCTTCGCAGATAAACATGGCATATCAACCTGGACAGAATGTCGGGCCGATATGCAGGGAACACCATTCACCTGCTTTCTTTCTCATACATTTGCAGGCCCCTTCCTCAGCCTCTTGCCCGCCGCTCCGCAGCGAGGTCAGAAGGCTTGCTGGAGCACATCTGCTGTCGTTGTTTGCGCCGTGTCTGGGAACGTATCCGCGGCGATTGCAATGCGCAATTTGACAAGGACGGCCACATGTTGGCCAAACGTACCAACTGCAGCGATTTGCGGGCGGACTGCAATTCCGTGTGTCCACCTACGCCATTCGTGATAGACCTCGAGAATATTTTGATAGGTTGGAATATTACACGACACACTGCGCAGCTCAACTGAAGCATATTGTGTGAGATGCCCATGGGATCAGATTCGAGCGCGTCGAGTTCGAGAAAATCGATAAAGTAGGAGGACTATACTAACTAACATTGCAGCAAAGTCTTTATAACACCTCAGGAGCTACTTACAGGGTTCGATTTGGGTTCCAGCACGGAGCTCAATCTTGTCCTTCGTGTAAGTCATCTTTGATTTGAGTTCCAGCATAACGCTTTGCTCCTGGCTTTGGGATCGCTCGATGTTCATGTGTTCATTTTTAGAGCCCAGAGTCGAGGAGACGGATGTGACATTCTTCATTACGTCGGAAGACCTCATAGTCATTTCTCTGCAAGAGAAAGTTACAGAAGACCATTTCGGATACTCTAGATATACATTATGATGTGTACGAGATGCTCTTAAAGAAGTGTTGCGGCGATTGGTGAACCTTTGGAAGCCTGCCTCTTGTCACACTCTCATTACCTCATTGACTACCCCACGATGTCTCTCTTCATTTGCACTTTACCATTTGGTTTTGATAGTTTTCACATTGCTTTGAGGTCTTGGAAAATGTTTTGGTTTTACAAATATAGCTTCTATTGGATATGATCTTCATAGCTCTCGCTACGACGATTGCCACGATGAGAATTTCGGAAACTATGAGATCAATTCCTGGTCACACGTATTAAGTCGTCGCTCGGCTGGTTATTCACCATTGACAATTTTAGCCCCCTGGCTTCGGGCTGCGATGGCAGCAATTATTCAAATATACTCATCTTACCATATGATTCTATCACGTTTACAAACTCCCATGCCGGTGGTACGGACCCAATCATTTCGATAGTCTGTCCAGAGTTGTCAAAGAAATCGTCATATGGAAGCGGCTATTGTTTGACATCATGCAAACCCAAAGACTAGTCAAAGAACGGGTAGATAGAGGACTGAATTGTCTCTCGGAGCCTACGAATCCAGAAAAACATTACCTGCATAGACTTGCAACGACGCGGTCTCAAAGAGCTCACAACCCTCGGGAATATACTCACCAACGTATACTCCTACTAGAGCATCACCTAGTAGATCCACCACCTAGCGAGCCTCCGCCTGCAGGCGTTCAACTACAACGCCAAACATTTCCGGCGCAGGCTCATGTCGTCCTCCTCAGTGGAAACCACGGCAGACGCCTTTGGTATGATAATGCCTAGGATGACAACCGCAAAGACGCCGATGCGTGCTATGTTCCTGGAATGAGTGCCGTACCAAGCTAGCGACAATGAGGTGCCCGGCTCCAACGCATCAGCTCCCCTTCAATGGCGCGGCAACTATTCTCCAAACGGAAGTCCAAAGGAAGGCTTTCGCATGGAAAGTGTCGCTAGTCTAGGGTCCCGCAGCTGCCAGCTTCCTGGCGAAGAGTGTTTGTCACCTAGACCGTCTCAGAGGATGAGAGATACCGCTTACAAGTAGTAGCAAACTTGTCAGTGAGGGCCAAGGACCAAAGACAACACTGTTAGTCGCACATCATATAATGCTTTACACACTCGACTTCGGAAAGTTCATGCAAAGAACTTCACTCCATTGGAAAAAGAGATTGAGTTGAGGACGAGGATGGTAATCTGATTATTTTAAATCATGTGGACATCTGTCTTTCTAAAGATGTTCGCTCCTAACAGCTCGACATTTATACAATTGTTGGATAGGGTGTCGTTGCACCATGACCATACGGTACCTCGATCTCCATAGCAGCTTCAATTCTTGCAGTACACTAATATGTTCTTACCGCTCATTGTGCTTATCACGATCTCCCTCTGCTCAACAGAGGACAAGACTACCGAGGGAAAGAGACCGAGGTTTCAAAGCGTTTACGGACTCGAGTTGGCGTGCGTATGTATCTGGTGCTTGGATAATGAAGGCGTCGGACGTCTCCTCTTAGAAGCCTGTCGTAGCTTCTGCCCTCCCTACTCTTGGCTCTGGTCTCCTCTCTGCTGGTTTCGACAGTTAGGCTCCTGTGGACAGTCTTTCTTCGACCGCCCATCTAGATTCTTATTATGGCATCTTATTACGCCTTCTCTTCCACTTTGGCCTCAGGCTGGACTCCAGGGTTGTTCCTTTCTGCCTTAATTTGGGATGAATGGTTTACATGAACAACACGCACACAGACGGAAGGCTTCTGACACTGAAAGCAATGAGCATATGCGGACGATGATCTTACACAGCTATGCGAAATTTACCAGAATCCAGACGATCGACTTCAATCAAAACGAAGAGAGAACAGATAGGACGTAACTTGGAATGATATACTACCAGGTTCAAGGGGAGACCTTAGATTCTAGACGACTTGGTTGCGATACCCAGTCAATCTCATGTTGCTTGTATCTTGGTTTGTGGAAGAATCCGCTTTGAACCCGGGCCTTGACTAGCCCACGGGGATCCTACAAGAAATTGTGCAATACTAAGGAAACGCTTCAACTCCTTATTGGCCCAAGCTTAAAAGTGATTCTGGATTCCAGGAATATCAACGGACCTCTTTTCTTTACTTTTCAAACCACTCAAATCGCCATATTCGGCGCAAATTCGTTGAGATTGTCTCTGGAAGACACACCCTGAATCACAGCCGTTGCTACTATGACACCGTCGCTGGACGCAAATTATTCGAACATCCTGGGACTGTTTGGGCATACAAATTGCCAGTCACAGATGATGTCACCAAGCCATGGAATAACTACGTGATGATTCAGAGGATCGAAAACTGGCTGGGGCCGAGGGCTGGACAGGTATTGATCCCTCATAGTCCGTGGTATGCCCAAGCGCATACTACCGGTTTCTGGAAAGCATATCGCAAAGACAGAGGGCGTTGAAGGGGCTCCATGTCAGGCTGGCCAGCAGCCTCGATCTCAAGCTGATGCTCTAGAGCTAGGTTGTCTTGTATTTTCAGCTTTAAGGACACTTGACGAGAAGAGATATTCGCGTCATCTGTACATTGGTCTCTACGTCGCTCTGCAAGTTTGGGCAGTTGTCTATAGTCGCTGAAGAGATTCGGTAACGTGCAAGCTGATGAAATCGCCTCAGGATCGGACTCGAAAAGGGCTTCAGTCCGACACATCGTTCAATGCTCGTAGTGGGGTTTTAATGGGTAGTAAGTTCTTGGTCTAATGGATGGAGTAAGAGGTGATGGTCCCAAATGCAGAAATCAGGCTTAGCATTTGTGAAACTACCAACAACAGCTCGAAGAAACAATGTTGCAGGGTTAGCAACAAGTATGACGATGAGATCGACGCCCTTAGTACGAGGCGTGGTTAGCACGAACAATGGAACCTCTGAGATAGAATGTCAACCTGGAAGACCAGGCTCCCGACAGAACCTTGATCTATACAATAATCACAAAGCCCACGAACACGTTTGGGGTTTGCTCAAAGTTGTGAAAGTTCGTCCTCGACCACGGAGGAACCTTCATCCACGCATAAAGTTCTGAGATCAAGCGAAGAGCTGGGTATTTACGGCCTTGACCGGCTACCAACATTCTCTGACCCTCCACAGTGAAAACACAAAAGTTCTTAGACTCAGTCCTCGTCCATTGTATTCTTTTCGTGTGGAACGAATTCAACAACAGCATGGCCAACATCTTCACTCAATATCGATGAAGTCACTGCTCTTGAGACGGCGTCCTCTATTAAGACGATGGTCACTGAAAAAGTTAAGGAAGTAAGTCCTTCGATATATATTATCTTCGATCTCCAGCCTTCATCTAAATCGAATGATTTTGACTTAGCTGGACACTGCTAACACAGTACTTTAAAGGTGTTCGTTGCTACCAATTCCGACAAGATCTTCGGCCGACAGCTTTGGCGATCTGAAAGTTCAGGCGGGTACAGTAGCTTGAGAAATATGTACATAGAGTTTTAGAGGGTGAAGATGACTGTGTCTAAGAGACACTACTGTGAATAATTAATTACTTGCTCAATGTATGTCCCTTTCAGCCCTGTGCATTTGCCGAGACAAAGTGAATGTGATCCCATAATTTACTGCTCGCATATGCAGTGTACTAGCAAAACTGTACTTCAAACTCTTCAAGATTCAGCGTCTACCTACATATTCTCTACCTAAGTCTCATGAGTGCCTATTTGATATTCTGGCTGCTTTTGCGGCGCAGTCGTCCGCCCCCTTTTAGTCGGTAGGACGTTGACCTGAGTACAGTCTTCTTCTATGTGAAAAATGTGCTTCCTGGTTTCTATCTCGGGGTCGAGCTCTGTATGACCTGCCGAAATCAACGCTGATAAGGTATAGTCAGATGAAGAGAGCGTTTTGTGTCGTACAAGGAGGACCACATGTGAGAAAGGCTGGGCCATATGAGTTTTGTCCGATGCCTACGGTCAATGAAACTTCCAGTACTCAGTACTTAAAGAGTTTATGCAGCGAACATTACCTACCTGCCCAATGTAGCATAGACTGGCCAAGCTGCAGTAAGGTAGTGCAACTTCATGCGGCTCAGCGGGAATCCCACCACACCTAATCACACCTAATTTTGAACATCCGGGAGCCTACTCGACCGTCGATCGTGCTAAGACAGTCGTGTCGAATCGCTAATCCTTCATGAAATCGGGCAAAATTGCATATACATCATACTATTGCAAGACTCGTGCTCCTGATAGCCCTGCCAAAGTTCGGACGACCAGCGGATTCAGTGCGGGGCCTCGAGGCTATCATCTCCGCCTCGCAAATCCGTCCGTGGCAATATTCAAGTCTTGAACATGGCAACTTCAACTCAAAACATGCCCCTAGTTTACCGTGTGGAGGAAATACCTACAGTCAAGTCAAAAGACGACTTGCTACTTTTGTTTCCCTCGGAAAGCAGAGACCGGATGACAGTCACATCCCTAAACCCTAGTATCAACCTGAAGCGCAGAACGTTGACTGCAACTATCCTGTTCTCACCACTGAGCCAGGAGCCCTTTCCTATCCCATTAGACCTGAACATCTGTGTAGACAAAGAATTCTACGGCTTCACTCCACTATATACTCCCGAGAGGCACATTGATGTGGATATAATCGCAATTACGGGGCTCGCTGGTCATGCTTTCGGTTCTTGGGCCACTGCAACCCAAAGAATGTGGCTGCGGGACTTTCTTCCCCGCGACTTACCACAAGCCAGGGTCATGCTTTATGGATACGACTCCCGTATTGTCAACAGTCAGTCCAGAAGTATACTTGCTGATTTAAGCTCCAACTTTATCGCAAAGTTCAATGCTATGCGAGGCCAATCTCACAGCAAGGATCGGCCTGTGATCTTGATTGGCCATAGTCTTGGCTGCTTGATGATCAAGGAAGTACTAATTGATCTAGGCTCATATCTCGACCATCGTAGAGGTAAGCCTTTTTGAGTGGGTAGCAGTTTTTCATGCTAACATATTTGATCCAGCTTCAATCCGGCCGACAGTGAAGGCAATCATCTTCTTTGGAGCGCCGCATCGAGGTCTTGAAGTTGTCGCTATGCAATCTATGGTTCAGGGGGAGCCCTCCGAAGACTTAATTAGAGAACTTGAAATGCACTCGCCGACGTTGAGAAGACTCAATGATGGGTTTGGTCGCGTATACAATGATGTCAACATCCTGACGATCTATGAGCTGGATCCCACAGCAACTCTGCGCAAGAACGAGTTCGGTACCTGGGAAAGGACTGGTCCACCAGTCATGATGGTGGAAAAAGACTCTGCCATTCTTCATCGGCGTATGGAAACACATTTTGGATTGAATCAAGACCACTCTAGGATTGCCAAGGTAGACCGTGGCCAAAATGGATGTTATGATATTATCTGTCATTTTCTACAACATTCTCTTCTTTCTACGGATAAAGCGAACATCACGCCCATTGTCAACGCCCTGGACCTTCATTCGTTCGCCTTACCCAGCTCTAACAAGGACACATCGGAATTAAGCCGTGAGCTATGGGAAGCGATCAAGAATGGCGATTCTGGAACTGCTCGAGATTTGGTTCAAATGGTCGAGATGAGATCATTTGCGCAACTGAGCGGTAATCTATTGACTCTAGCAATACAATATTGTCCCGAGGTTTTGTCGACACTTCTGGACGCTGGCACCGACTTATCAGCCAGGGTTGACGAGAACGGCGTTCAAGCGATTCATGTTGCTGGAAGCCACGCTAAGAAGCCTGAAACCGTCAAGCTTCTGCTTGATGCAGGCGCGGTCGTGAATGCGCTTACTGGTAGAAATGCTACTCCTCTACACTATGCTTCTGCTCAGAATAATCCTGAGATTGTTCAGGCCTTGATAGATGCGGGTGCTACCGTAAATGCCTCTGACATTGATGGTTGGACTCCTCTACACGATGCTTCTGCCTGGTGTCACAATCCTGAGATTATTCAGGTCTTGATAGATGCCGGTGCTACCGTAAATGCCTCCAATAAAGATGGATTTACTCCTCTACACTATGCTTCAACATGGAGTAACAATCCTAAGATTGTTCAGACCTTGATCGATGCAGGTGCTATCGTAAATCCCTCCAGTAAAGATCGATTTACTCCTCTACACAGTGCTTCTACCTGGAATAGCAATCCCGATATCGTTCAGGTCATGATAGATGCCGGTGCTACCGTGAATACATCCGACATTGATGGATATATTCCTCTACATGCTGCCGCCAGACATAGCACATCTGAAGGCGTCATTAAGGCTTTGCTTCATGCCAATGCGGATATCAATGCTCGCGATAAAAACCACCGAACACCTCTGCACAAAGCAGCAGATAACATAACCCCCAACATTATTACAGCCCTAATTGACGCAAATTCTGATATTAATGCTACCGATGTCGATGGAATGACTCCGTTGATGGAATCTGTGTTCAACGGAAATCCCGAAATATGCCGAGAGTTCTTGGCCGCTGGGGTGCGTGTCAATCGTAAAGACACATCAGGGCGGACAGCATTGCACTGGGCTGTCAGCGAAGGCAAAAAAGCAGCTGTGATCCATCTCTTAGAGTATGGGGCAGATCCATGAGCAAGAACAAGTGGTGGTGCTGAACCGAAAGATGTGCAATTCAAAGAATCCGTCCCATCTATAACAAGAGATGAGATTCGTGAACTCATCATCAGAGCCGCAAGAACCGCAGAAGGAAGGACGCAGATCACAACGTCCTTGAGACACCGTGAACATCTGAGTACTCGTACTCGACTAAAAGACGTTCAAGACTCGGCACTGCCAGAGGAAACGGCTACTTCTGTTGAAAGTTGATGGCCAAATTTCCTGCGCGCCAGCCTAGGCATTTCTGCTGCTTCAATCTCTGAATCGGCTTGATTTTCCAGATGCCAGATCTGGAAAGCGGTATCCGAGAACGAAGCGTTACGCTGATCCTGAAGCCGACTCTCACGGCTAGGATACTTCTCTGGATAGTGCATCACCAAGATTCGTCCATATGGCGCTCATCACCGGGCCAATCGAAAAAATCGTATTTCTTACTGCTATTCATGTCCCAAAAGAAAATAATCCACAAACTTCACGACTGGAAGCGACGTCGACTACAATGACCCGGTTTGCACAACATAGAGAAATCGGCGAGAACCTTGATGGAGTGTGTCAGAGTACAGCAGACACCGTTCTCGTGTCCGTGACTTAGTGAAACTTCGAGGAAGCATGCTAGAGAGCCGGCTCTGGAGAATGGATAGCTAAATGATGAAACGGCTGGCTTTGACGCTTTTTGGGACGATTCCTATGGGTTTGCGGCTAAGTCTTTCATCTGGTGTGGGATTGCAGTTTTTGTTCTTGTATATTTGGGCTTCATCGGAGACTTGGCGTTTGTGGAACGAGGAACGGGCGACATGTAGATCGTCCACGGCCTTGCTGCTTATAATCGATACGGGCTGTAGACCAGCGAGGTCAAACTTCAAATGAATGCGGGTGGCAAGTTTCCGTGCTGAGAACAGGGTGCCATATTCACGCCCGGTCGCTTAGTAGGAACCTTGTTTTTGAAGACAGCAAAATCGGGCGCTTCAGCACTGTAGATGAAGGCTTCGCTGATGGATATTCCGTAGTCTCTCTGGAAGATAGTCGACCATAGCTAAGGTCATAGCAAAGGCTCCGAGGTTGCGAAGAGAAGCTTACGCGGCACTAGGACAGAGTCAACGCACAAGCTAGAATAACATAGAAAGCTTGCAATGCATTGTTGTAAAGTTATACAAGATTTCTCGATCCCAAATGGCCCTAGTGTAACCAAGTCAAAGTCATCACCTCCTCGCCTCTACGAAACGGAACGACTTCTATAGCTCCGTCCTCGGACTTGATTGATTCAGGGATCCTTTCGCCTTTTCGCTCGAGTCGGATGCCATGCTTAGACGTCGCTTCCTGCTCCGGCCGAGCGATCTTGTAGAACGCCCGGCCGGAATGTGAAAGGAAACCCTCGATCACTTCCCGTGAGACATCCTTGTTGATCCAGCCTAGACTCATCGCGCGTTCCAAAGCGCCGATGACGAGAGAGGTGCACCATCTGTAGAGTCTATGTTAGGGTTGAAAACAACACATCATTTCAATCAAACGCCATCAGCTGCCTGATTGGTCCAAGAACGAAGAGTAGGCATTGTCCTGGAAAGATCACTCTCGAAGTGCAAGAAAAGGGTGGGCGGAGAGCCAAATATACATTGAAGAAGTAAAGCCGAAAAATAACGTACGGTTGCGTAAAACAGCCTGCTGCGGCACTTTCCTTCCCTGTCTTTGATTGTATCGGATGGGGAGCGGAGTCACTTCCAAAGAAGAATTTCGATGAGCCATCGACAGCGGACCTTATGAGTGCGAGACGGTCGTCTGCAGTCTTCATGACCGGCTTGCAGAAATTGAAAACATCGCTTTCAGCATCTTCAATGGTGCCCCATAGATGATGAGCTGTGACGGTTCCCCTCACGTTCGGTCCACATTGCTTTACAGCCTCGACGCCCTCTTTCGTACTCACATGCTCAAGTACCTAGGTGATCCCAAGGCTGTTAGCGCATGGTATTGAACAGATAGTTTCCCATTTGACCTTACAATACGCAGATCTGGAAAGTCCCTATGGAGGTCAAATAATTGTGGCAGAAAATTAGATTCGGCTTTCATAGTATCATGAATGATTGCGGTCTCCAATGAACAATTCATGGACTCCCCATGCAGGTTCAAGACCAGCCCCACTTTCTGCATTGCTGCAAACACGGGGTAATATCGCTTTATATCGCGTACACCATGTTGAGAGTTGGTAGTCACTCCAGCGGGGTACAGCTTCACACCAAATATGGTGTTTGTTTGGCCAGCCAATTCGATTTGATCTGTCGTTACATCAGGGCACAAATATAACGACATCAAAAATCTAACGTTTGGAGCAAGCCGGCTCAGTTTCCTGTGATACTCTAGGGCTTGTGTGACTGATACGATAGGCTTCACTAAATTAGGCATGACGAAGATCGTATCGCACCCGCCACTCGCTAGTGGAGTGACGAGCTCCATCATGGCACCTTCGCGTAAGTGACAGTGAAAATCGGCCTAGCAGTAGAAGTCAGCGTCCCCTAGTTGCGGTCCACTCTCACAGCATACTGTAGGAGGTAGGTCGATGGCGGTAAGGGAAGTCAAGTCCATAGTCGTAACTTTTGCACCCTTCAAAAATCCGATGCGAGCTGGCAAGTATGTGTTAAGGAAAAGGGTCGATACTTTGCTGCAGGTCTTGGTTAGCAGAGGTGAAGTTGAAGGGTAAGTTAAAGCCAATTTCGTAGGGCCGCTTTGGTGTGGCTTGGCGCTTCGCTTTGGTGGGCCGCTTAGTACGGCGGACGACAATTGACAGTAGGACAAAACCAAGAGCATCTTTTTTTCTGATCCTTCGTCACCAAAAAAAGAGTATAGCTCTTGATCTTCATACGAATTACGTACGATACCTTCTTACTATTACTGTAGAGTCTTTATGGAAAGTCTTTTAAGATATTTTTTATACCTGCGACGGACACTATGGGCGAGTATTGATCTGCTCCTACCCGAATCTTGCAATTCGATCAGCTCTAGCAGAAGTTTTCATACCATTCGAGAAACCCATTGTCGTCTGCGCAAGCTACTCTAGGAATGAGCAGGTCAAACAGCGTGTCAGATTCTTTGACTTTGATTTCAGCGTTTCCTTTGATTTCAGCCCGTATCTCTAGGACGTGATGCTGCCTTGAACGTGTAAAGATGCTGTTTTTGGCATCATACCTCCTACAGGGAGGATGTTAGCAGTGAGGCAGACGTTGATGTATACGAGAACAGTTTGACTACGCTGTTTCAAGAAAATCAATTCTCATCTTGTACGAGGGCAACGACAGTGATAAGTCGGATAAAGATTACCGTGGTGTTGACGATCTTCTCGATTCCAAGGACGAGACATTGTATGATGTTATAGTATAGAACTAAATGGGAGGATGAAATCCTATAAGACTTTTATGAGTTGCTCTTCCAACGCTTTCACCACAAATCGCCCAATCGCTCAATTAACGTGTATATGTGCTTCATCTGTCGGGACGGAAAATTGTTGAAACCCCATGAAGTGCGGACGCACGTTGAGGAGAATCATACATGGGAGCAAGTCTGCGATTGACAAAGGTTGAACGTTCTAGTGTTGACCAATGGAGAAAAAAGTGACTGCGCTGAGAGCACTACTACGATCACATTGAGGGTCGGTGTGGTGGGGAGGAAAGGGTTCTTTGCGGGTTTGACCTGATTGAGAGTGAGCTTGCGGCTTTCACCTTTCGAAAATTGAAGCTTCTGGGAGTGCCGCTCATCGGCAGCTACGGTGCGGCTACTTGGTGCAGCTTGTCGTTGATCGGATGGTATCAATGCTGCTTTCAAGCATGTGATGTGGGAGGTTCTGAGGTCAGTTAGATGTGTTGGTCATTTTCTCTTCTTCACGAGATCGGAAGCGTTGTCACATGTACAAGGCAAGCTTTATGCCGGGGTTCAATTGGAGGGGACTCGGAGAGGAATGTAAGAGCATCGGTCGTAACTCATGTATAGAAGAACGCGGAGACCCTTCGAATAAACTCGGATGTCCTCGCTTTTTTTCTTTACCGTTCAAAGATATATTCTAGCTACGGCTCCATGACTTGGGATGTGGTCTTGACCCCCGTCCTCTCAATCACGTGGTGGTACACGATAGCACAGAGAAGAAGGAATTGGTCTGGTAAAGATCAAAGTTGAAAGTAGACAAAGAGGAGAGCAACTTGTGCCTTATGTTGCCTTCCATACAAGATCTCCCACAACTCGTACGTCTTCTCCCACCACGACATCACGCTAAAGAATACATTCTCGTTATCTTCGACTAAACGGAGTCGGGGCATTCAAGCAGAGAGGCGGCTTCGGACTGGTTCCCAGCACATGACCGATCTCGTCTGTACCTGGATGCAACGGCAAGTCTACAAGCGCTTTTCGTCTGTCTAGAAGTGTGCAAGTGTCTCAATACTGGTCTTATAGCGACCTGGTGCCGACTCGACGAGCCTCTGGATTGATGCCGATTCAGTACCGACTTTGATGAGATCTCAATTTTGGTTAAATGCTGATGAGAAAATCTCGTTCTGGTGCCGAATGTATATCTACTTGATAGACTCGACCTGGTATGGACTTGGTAAAAAGGTTTCGATGTGCTGCCTACTTGCTGTCGACTTGGTGGAAGAGCTTCGGTTTGCTGCCGACTTGCTACCGACTTCGTAGATGAATTATATTTTGATTGCTATTTGATGGCGACTTGTTGGCTAATCCGACCTTCTATCGATGGCGCCTGTAGATACTTGTATAGGCTGGCCAGCTTTGTCTCCTTAAAGTTGCCTTTGAGCCCTGGGTACCGAGATCTCCTGAACTATCCCTCCAACTCTATCTCTATATTATACTAGGCGCTTGATGCTCGAAATTGAGGGGGACAGGCCGCTCTTACGGACTAGTGAAGGTCCAGGCACTGTAGATTTTCAAGATCTAATCACTCGTAGGTTGGATCGAATCTAGCCGGCCATGGAGCCTTCGGGTGGTAGGAGTTCTCATGACAAGTGCTTCCATTTGATGGAATGCCCGTGATGAAGACCTGGGATTTTCCTCTTCTTTCTCCCAGCCCTCAAAGATTCAAAGCTACTCGCTCCAGTATTGATGACATTGTAATTCTCGCGGAGAAATTTTGGACGAGACTTATTAGAGCTTACTCGTACACTGTGGTATCAATTAAAGCACTAAAGTCGATTTCCAGAGCTAGAGTACCAAACGAGGCCAGCCAGGCCGAAAGTCTTTTTGTGTATCGCTGACTAAGCGGGGCCTCGGTTACTGCGCGGGTGCATACAGAACAACTTAATTTCAAGCCTTGTCGGATAAGCGATCTCAATTGATTACGTCTGGCCTGCAAGTGGTCTTTCCACACAGGGGGGGAGGTCAGTTGTAGCGCTCAGGCAGAATCCTTCCAAGGGACCAGCTTCCTACCTTATCGCTTCTGAATCACCAATTAAGGCCAACCCAACAGCACAATCAGCTCGGTACCTACCGCATCCTTTCGTCAATAGAGACCACCGATATGAATGCGGGTCTGAGTAGGAGGCATGATGCAAATACGGAGACACTTGATGGTCCTTCCTCTGGAGACAGCAGTCACACCCCGACCCCCGCAAGCTGCATGCTTTGCCGCCGCCGCAAGGTGAAGTGCGACCGCAACACTCCTTGTGGCAACTGTCAGCGGTCAAGAGCTGAGTGCGTCCCATTCATTCCTTCAGGGACTGCGCGAGGGAGGCAAGGTGGAAGAAAGAGGAAGAGGGAAGGAGGGGAAATACTGGAGCGAATTACAAAATTGGAGGGCTTGGTCAAAAGCATTGAAGGAAATGAGACGCCACAAGGAGAGCAGGAGAGGACGGCTGGCGACGACAATATTGGTGCTACACCAGCTTTCAATGCCAATGCAAGTGAGGGATCCCCCAACGTTCGTGATCGTAACCAACCTGCAACGCCACGGCTAGACAAGTATCTAGCAACTTCGTTTTGGGTGAGTCTGAGCGAGCAAATACATGGGTTAAAGGATGTCCTTGGAGGATCATCAGATGATGAAGGCGAGGGCAAGCTGGCGCCGCCATCCGGAACGTCGAGCTTGGATCCGCAACACTTGCAACAGTCTAATCATTCGGGGTTTGCCATTCTCCGCACAACTACCGCCGAGGAAATCATCCCTCCAAAACCTCATCAGGTCTACACATTCTGTGACATATACTTAGCCAATGTTGATCCAATCTTCAAAGTCTTACATGGCCCATCCCTACGCAAATACCTGCAGGAAAACGCGGTAGAACTTGATTGTAGTCCAGGGGCTGGGGGGCTAGAGGCATTGAGATTCGCCATCTACTACGCTGCCGTTACAAGTATGGATAATGGAGAGTGTAGACATCGGATTGGCGAAGATAGAACGGTCCTGCTGGCAAGGTACCGAATGGGAGCCGAGTCGGCATTGGCGAAGGCAGACTTCATAAATACGGTCGAATTGTCGACCTTGCAGGCTTTTGTTATATATCTGGTAGGTTCTTGCTTAATAGCGAGAGAAATACATTCCATTGGTACGACTCTGACTTGGATGTATCAGGTATCCGTGCGCTCCAACGATACAAGCCGTCGCACGTGGACACTCACAAGTGTCGCGGTCCGTATCGCTGAAGCTATGGGTCTGCATCATGATAGCACTACTTCCTCCTCTCGGCCTTTTGACAATGAGATGCGACGGCGTTTATGGTGGCAGATATGTGACCTCGACCATCAAACAGCCCAAGACCGAGCGTCAGACCCCTTAGTCGCTGCCAACTCCTCCAGCACGAGATTGCCTCTACACATCAATGACGAGGATATAAGTCTCACTTCGTCTGAGGAGGTGATAGAAAGGGAGGGTTGCACGGACATGACCTTTGTTCTGAGCTGTCACGAGATGTTGGAGGGGATGAAGAATTCATCATACGTATACACAAGTGCGAATGGCTATTCACAGGGGGAACCGCGAGGGGTACCGGGTGAGAGTGTAAACGCCGTCATCAACCTCCAGCGGCATATCGAAGAGAAATATTTACGTCATCTCAACTTGACTCGTCCATTTCACTGGTTTACAAGAACCGTTGTGGATATAATTACTGCGGTCATGTGGCTCCTCCTTTATCGGCCTATGAAGAGACGCCCGGATGGTATCCCTTCATCCCAGCTTGCGCATCCAGGCATCCTTCGGCTGTCGGTTGATGTGGTTGAAAGAATCCATCAACTACAAACAGATCCAGCGGCGAGTCAATTCAGATGGCTGAGCCAAACCTATGTACAATGGCATGCTTTAGCAGTGACCATTGCTGAGCTGTGTGTCGAAACAGAGGGCCCAATGGTCGAAAAGGCATGGGCGGTCGTTGAGCCTGCTTTCCAGCAAATGGCGCAGCACGTGGCAGATTCGGACAGAGGCATGCTGTGGCGGCCAATCAAGAAGTTGATGGGCAGAGCACGAGGAGTAAGGCAGAAGTACCTCTCCTCCCGCTTGGCAATGACGACCTTATCATCATCAGCCGCGGTCTCCAATACAAATGAACAGAAGGATCCTTCAATTGAGACAGCGCACTCGTACTCTGACATCAACGGCTCCACGCAGTGGCTATCGAAGAGTCCGACGCAGCCCAATCAAGAGTATCAACCGGTCAATTCCATTGCAACCTCGGAACCTTTCGATTGGGATCCCTGGCTGACCGCTGCGACAGCTGCGACTACAGCGACGACTCAGAGTCACAACGACACTAACATGGACGATATGGCATGGACGAACTGGGAAGACTTCATTAACGATTTTCAAGGATAATGGACGTGATATTAGGCTTGGAAGCCTTTACATCACAATCTCCAAGCGCTTAAGGGAGCATCGAGAAGCGATGGATTTCAAAGTTACTAAAATTGAAAGCCAGGAAACTTCAGCTATACTGTGCGACGCTGACTAAAAATGATCAGTTGAATATTGTGGCACTCGAGAGAGACTCCGGTATAAACACAAGTGTCCGAAAGCCCGATCCCGCTTACAAGATGACTCGTACTTTGGAAAACAAAATCCGGTGGTACGCTAGTACGTATGTGGTTAGCGATCTTCGTTAATCAAAAACCGACAGCGCTTCAGCGAATCAGCTTTCCGCGGAGAGCCGGAGTGTCGAGACCGGAAGGATCGAATTCGCGGATACGAAACCTCGCGCTTGTCGGAGTCCATGCCCTCGCTCAATGAGGCGATGAGCTTACTCTCTCTCTAGTTAATGACTTCCTCTCTCACATTATACTGTCAACTATATTAGACCGCTTCCCCTCCTAAGCTCTTCCATTACTTCTTTGTCAATCATCAATAAATCATAGCATCCCTTGTCTTCTCCGTTCCATCAAAGTCAACAATCAGATTACGCACTATGACGGATCTCTTTCGAGAAACGGTGTTCGGACGCTTACTCCACCTTGCATCTGGACGACGGCTTTTCCGGCGCGATGAAGAGCTCGATCCATCGACCATCTTACAATATAGCCTTAACCAGTCGGAGTCATCATCCAGATCAAACGTCAGTGGTATTGAGACAGACGCAGAAAAAGGCAAAGATAAACGTTTGGTTGAGTGGTCAGAGGATGATCCGCACAATCCGAGGAATTGGTCTACCGCCAAGAAAGTATTCGTCACGTTCCAGATTTGTCTCTTGACAACTTCTGTATACATCGGCTCAGCCATCTACACCGCTGGAATTCCAGGGATCCAGCAGCAATTTCAAGTCAGTGAAGTCAAGGCTCTATTAGGCTTGACCCTTTTTGTGTTGGGCTATGCACTCGGTCCGATGATTTGGGTGAGTAGACTCTTGACCTCATAGTGAAGTGGAACAAACCTAATCATGACTCGCGTAGGCGCCTATGTCGGAAATACCTTACATTGGCCGTAATCCCATCTATATAGGAACCCTCGCCGCATTCATTCCCCTTCAGCTCGGCGTGATATACGCTAAGAAATTTTCGATGCTTTTGGCATTCCGATTCATCACTGGACTTGTTGGAAGCCCCGTCCTGGCCACTGGAGGGGCCACTATCGCAGACTTATACAAGCCTTCGAAGCAGATGTACTCCATCGCAATCTGGGGTATTTCAGCGGTACTCGGTCCTGCCATGGGTCCCCTCATCGGAGGCTTCGCCGCTGAAAGCAAGGGCTGGCAATGGCCTCTCTGGGAGCTCATATGGCTCTCCGGCTTCTGCTTGGTCTTTCTCATCTTCTTCCTTCCGGAGACCAGCTCAAGCAACATCATCTACCGTCGCACTGCCCACATCCGCAAGGCTACCGGCAACACCAACATCACGTGCGAGTCAGAGCTGGAAGCCGAAGGCATGTCCACGCAGGAAATCATTTCCATGGTCTTCATCCGCCCCTTCACCCTCACCTTGAAGGAACCCATCTGCTTCGCTCTCAACCTCTACATCGCCCTCGCCTACGGTCTCCTCTACCTCTGGTTCGAGTCCTTTCCCATCGTCTTCGGTGAGATCTACCACTTCTCTCAGGGTCTCGAAGGTCTGGCCTTCCTCGGCATTCTCATCGGTGCCCTCGTGGTCTTGGTGCCCTTTTTCTACTACAGCTACAAATTCGTTGAGCCCCAATTCAACCAAAACGGCGAACTCCGGCCCGAAATCCGTCTGCAGCCCGCTATGATCGGCGCCTTCTTCATTCCCGTCTGCCTCTTCTGGTTCGGCTGGACGTCACGCGCGTCGGTCCACTGGATCGTGCCGATCATCGGCACATCGTTCTTCTCCATAGGCACATTCCTGCTATTCATGGCTGTGCTTGGCTACCTGGGCGACGCCTACCCGAAATATGTAGCGTCCGTCTATGCGAGCAACGATCTGGTGCGATCGGGGTTCGGGGCGGCGTTTCCGCTGTTCGCAAACGCCATGTACACGAAGTTGGGGATTGGCTGGGCGAGCAGTCTGCTGGGTTTCTTGGCGATTGCGTTCATTCCGATTCCGTTCGTGCTGTACTTTTACGGGCGGAGGATCAGGTTGAGCAGTAAGATGGCGAGGCATGATTTATAGAGAAAGACTTATGTTAATCATGATTATGTACTTATATGACGGATGATGGAGGAAAACTTTGAGCATATAGAATAATAGAAAGCATAGATGCATATAATACTGTCACGTACTTAGCTCGTGCCTCGCTGTGCAAAGGGAAGAAGAATCCATTCGTCGTTTTGACTCGCATACAAAGCCTCCGCCAACCTCTCCTGTAGTCAGCTATTCGATTTACTTGCGAGGTGGGGGTTTTTCCTTGGGACAAAGACGTGATGATGGCTTTTACGAGTCGTCAAAGCCAATGTTCGGGTTGGTTTCGTTTATCCTCGACGACGTGGCAATTCTCGGCAGCCCGTGAACTATTTCAGAACTGCGGTGTCTGAGACTAGACTTCTACCAACTTGCCTATGCAAGATTCGTCTCCGCTAATCGCTCGTTGAAAGCTGCCAGGCGCAACCCGTGACCGTGACCATGCTGACTGACCGTTTTCGACAAAGAGATCAACAAGCTGTCCTGGATCCCGTCATGTAGGCTAGCGTTGCTTAGATGCTGCTCCTATCGTAGCTGAGAGCGAGGTCATTCATGCTGCGTCTAGAGACGACGATTGAAATGTTTTTACGGAGATCACTGACGGAGGCGAAGTACTTTGCATTGTAGTGCGGCCGATGATATGTAACGTTCAACAATGTCAGTGCATGACACAGCATCACCAGTGGCAAAGCTAGAGCCTTGAAAGGACTGATGCGATAGTGGCACGAATATTCTAAGTGCAGCCCAGCACACTCGAATAAATCGTTCAAACTGCATGTTTCGTCAACTAGCCCCCAATAAGGTGTGTTCACGCCGCATATTTCGTCAATCCGCCCCCAATAGATCGTCCGGGCCGCATCTTTCGTCAAACGGCCCCAACGAATCGTTCACGCCGCATGTTTCACAACTTTTCCACCAAGATTGGGGTCCGTGATTTGGTATAGTCTACAAAACACAGTAGGCGTGCAGAAGATGTATAAGTGGAGAGAGATTTCCAGTTGCCTTTTCCCTCTGGACACCAGCATCCTTGAGTTTTCTCATCTTCTTTCGCAAAAGCTTCTCCAGCTTTCTGATCGGTCTCCATCACCATCGTCATCGTCATCGTCATCGTCATGATGCAGTATTGGATGAGTAGATTGGCCCTTTCCCTTTCCGATCGCAAATCGACTCAAAAATTCCAGATACTTTGACCTTGTTGGGTCTCCTTCCCCTCGCCTTCGCAGCACCAGCACCCTCCGACTACCGTCTCATCACCCAAGGCACAGGAGGGACCTTCAGCTACAACGGCGAAAGCGACCCCAATGCCATCGGTACAGACGGCTGCGGTACCTGCGTCGGCTTCTTTGTCAATCTCCCCGGCGTGAACCCAGGTACGTAGGCGACGAGGCGCCTCACTTACTAAAATTTCAAATCATCTCGCTCATTTCACCCCAGTGGCATACGTCGCCCATGTCGACAGCGGTGCCGCCAACCTCGTGCCCGACGACAGCACCAACTCCCGATACCAACAGGTCGTCGCGACGGCTCAGCAAATCTTCAAGCAATCGGTGATCTCGGGCTGGGATGCGTCATCCGCCGTGTTCTCGACCGAAGGCGGCGATATCGGATTCGCGCACGCTGTGCGCGACGGCGTCATGAGTGCGGTCGGCGGGTCGGACGGCGACGCTGATTTTTATTCGAACTCGGATGGTTTCGTGGTCCCGGTCCAGAGTGATGGCTCTTTCCAGCCGATCTTGCCGCCCATGCAGTTGAATACGCAGCGCAATCGGAATAAGTGGAATGGGGTCGATTTGGCTGGTGGTGTGGCGTGGACGATTGATAGCTGAGTTGGAGGCATGTTTAGGAGCCGGCGCAGCGTGACATGAGAGACGAGGTCGATGTGTAAAATTGAAGCGCTATCTACATTCCTTCGCCCCTTTTCGTCGCAAGCGCACGGCTTTGAGGAGATGTTACATCCATCACCTCTGAGACTCGAATGCTAGCTCTGTAGCCTCAGAGCAAGTGTTCATCGTTCCGAAAGTGTTTTGCCTAGTTGGCTCGGTCTTCATCATAATACCTTGCTCCTACCTTTCCATAGCTATACAAGCTAATGGTGATCTCGGCTAGAACGCCTCCAACTACCTTACTGTGCCTCCCCCTTACTAGCCTTTAGTCAAGCTGTACTCACTACTCCGTAGCGATGTCTGCACGCTGCCCGGTCTTTTCTTAGACCTACTCTACACCAATACCCATCTGATCAAGCTCTATTGACCAAGAGCTTCAGAAGATCGTCAAATCACGACTAACGCCATTATGAAAAAGCACAATCATTCAGACCCTGGTCGGAATGAAAATTGATCTACAGTGCATACGGCAAATACCAGGCTGTGTGAGCGAGACAGTGCGCGGAACCAAGAGGATTGGTTCAACACACGCAAGGATAGTTGGTGAGTGTTAGATGATTTGATCCGTGGGTCCAATCGCTGCGACAATTACATGACGGAGGACATGTGCACTGGTGTTGAGTTCGTAGCAGCAAGAGCTATAGCAATATACATTGACAGATCACAGATGTGGCTGCAGCGTAGGCGAAGTGCTGGCTCTTTGTGGCTAGTTCTGTGGGCGTGTGTATGCGATCTTTGGAGTAAATAGAGCGCATAGCTGTTTGAATCGGACCTTCAGGGAGTTTTGGATGTCTGGCTAAGAAGTCGTTTGCCTTCGAAGAGTGGTTGTGTTGGTATTCGTGCTAGATCGTCGAAGCTTGGATCTGAGGTGTCTGTAGCTGGGAAGAGTAGTGAAGAGAGGAAGGAGGGGGCGTGTTTTAGGAGAGAAAATGTGTGTTCATGGCAGGCGGACGTGCACACATGAGCAGATTGGACTGTTGTTGATAATGCTCATCAGGTGTGTTGAGTACGGGAATACGTGAGGCTAGTGCGTATCATTTTCAGCAATCAACACCGCAACATATGCTTTACCGATTTACCCTCCCCACTCCTTTCACTATTTAACCCTTCATTCTTCCACCTCCACTCCCAACCCCTTAGAATCTCATTACAGTAGTCATGGTGTGCAGAATTCTATCGCGACACCGCATACAAGAATGCGAGGACACGGACAAAATTGCAGCCAGTCAACTCAGGAAGATGAAATCCGACCTGTTCGATAAACACGGAAGCATACCGGCTACCCAAAAAGACATCATGAACCGCAACGCATCTGTGTCGCCCTTTTTCCAGCTCCCAGTCGAGATCCGAGTCCGGATCTACAAGCTCGTGCTCGGTGGCCATCTGTTGTGGATCTGCGCTCATCTTTCCAAAACCTACTTTTGGGGCGCACGAGGCAACTCAAAATCCGCAAAGATGCACAAGGGAGTAATGCTCTATAAACGAATGGACATCAGTCGCTTCGGTGGAAGACTTGACGTCGGCCTCCTGCGCGTCAGCAGACACATCTACACCGAAACCTCGCTCCTGCCGTACGAGTTCAATACCTTCGCCTTCGAGAGTATAGACGTAACGAGAGAATTTATGGAAGCGGTGAGACCGGGGAGGAAGCAAGTACAGAGGAATGCGATGGGGCCGTACGAGATCTGTTCTTTGTCGGATTTCTGCCTCATATCGAGGAATTGGCTCCCGTCAGAAGAGAAGTCTGTGGATTTCGATGATAAAGAGCTTTGAGAGTCTGGGGAGATAGGTTCCGATGGTCACTCGGGTCTTGCTAGTGGAGGTTGAGAGCAACTTCCTGAATGTCAACTCAAACTTTAGATATTGGAACTACCTCCTCCCAAGTACGCCCATGAAGTTCACATGACTGATCTGCGTCGTCCGCTATACCATTCCTCTTCATGCTCCTACGAGAGCCTATACGAAGCCCCTAAACAGGTCTCTGGGAAACTAAGACTGGAGCTTCATTTTGAATGGCGAAAATGGTAAATCTTTCAGCTCCCTTGTAACCGCAGAGCATACCGCATTCACAAAATGAGCCACCTCCCATCATCCACGCGGAGTGCTCTCCTCAGATCTTATATCAGCGTTTTGGATGTTTTGCAGCCACGGGAATACATGAGGTCTAGATGCCTTTTGCGAAATTCGCGTAGTCACCCTTCTGAGCCGTCTAACAGAGCGCTTGAGATGCATTCTGGCATTCGTAGATCTATCTTGGGTGTATTTGTAACAAAGAAGGCGGTCGCGTATTGCTTTCGGGCGACGAAGGTCCATTTTCGCCGCTTTGAAACGCTGCCAATGGCAGCCGATGGATAAATGTCGTTCCGCTTACTTCAAAGTGCCTTTCCCATGCTTCTAGTCCGCATTCTCTCTCGGTTCTGGGCTCCTCTTCGTCTTCGATCTGGAAGTGAGGCTGAGCTGCGGTTATCGGAATCGGACCCGGTGGAAGATTGTCTAGATCGTTTTCCAGAGTGCTCAGTCTCCCTCGTGGAACGATTAGCGATACGCCGGTCATATTCTGCAAATCCACACTCCGTAGGAGAGCCACATGCACACCCACCAAATTCTCTGAGAACTATCTTCGCCCAGTCGGCGGTATAGTCGTCTACATCTTGAACATCGCCTTCCATCCTCGCTTCATCCTGATTGCGGTGATAGAAGACGCTTCGAATATGCTCGTCCAAGGTCCATCCTATTGTCAGCTCCGTCCCAGCGTCAAGGTCTTCCGTGGCGACGAAGTAGAAGTGACAGTCGGGACCATTCTCCAAAAATGTCCTCATGCTCAAATTAGGCTTACAACTTCTCCGTAGATATCGACAGATGGTACCCTCGCGGCGCGTGTCTATGTATATAGGGAGCTTCGGATGAAAGAAAACAAATGGAGCAGGATGGCGTAAATATTCCCATTGGTTGTTTGGGTCTTGAATGTAATGCCGCCTATGGCCAATCTTACCGCGGAGTTCACCAATGATAGAGTCTTTTGGCCTAAACGAATCTATGGTGATATAAGTCCATCGAGGCTGTTGACTATCAGACATAGCGCGCTCTTCCTCCCTGTATTCCTTTTTGAGATCAGGCAGAGGCATGGATTTCAGCGGCTGTTCACAGCGATTAAAGACGTCTTGAGGCGTTAATCCATTTGTTGCCTCTCTTAGTAGCTCAACATCGTGACACCAAGAATATAAGTCTCGTCTTATCTTCCAATCATGGAAAAGATTGGTCGGTACTGGTAGCGATCTTGGGTGGCAATCTACGCAGAAGTGATCTATAACCTCGAGTTCCTCCTTTGTAAGCGTAGTGCCGTGTTTGTCGATATAGTAACATCGGGTATGCTGCCAAGTGTCACACAAGTAGCAATAAACCGTGTTCCCATCATCCTCTTGGAATCCGCAGATGCACTTCATAGTGGGGGGAAACTTCCAGAACGCTTTCAATATCGGGTCTTCTATATAAAAGGCATCCTCGTGGGCAGAATGTCGAAGAAAGGAACCTCCAAGGAAACCCCATTCTTCAGTTCTCATAGTCTCCTGCGAATTCTCAGAGAAATAATTGTCTTCTTCATCTGGTATTGATTCATCAGACGGTCTCGTTGGAGCATCATAAGGGATTTCATCAAATACTGGCTTTTCCTCACAGTGAAAACCCTCGATAATCGTTGTCCTAATCTTCTGTTCCCCTGACATCTTGCTCGAAGGCGCATCCTCGACATTGTCGGGCCATGGTAAGGACTTCAATGCCAACATACGAAGATGTTCCGCGACATGGACTTCCATGCTGCCACTTGTTGTCCGAGTTTCTTTGCAAAGTGGACAGGAATCAAAGATTGGGCCATTACGCTGCGTACTGCGCTCGGACAAAAGGGAAAGCTGCTTTTCAGAAAACGTGCCATAGTGGTGTTGGCGCACGTGACTTTCGAATGCTGGCTGGGTCTGGAATATCTCAGGTTTATGAGACTTTGCAGCACATCGCCATTCGAGCATATGTTCCTGGCGCATGTGTTTCAGCCACGGTTGGCTATGCTTGTATAGGACATCCGGCTGGTTGCAATCTTCAAACACGCAAACGTACGGATCAAGGTCGTTTTTAACATGTTCGCTGCATAATTAGCTAAATTATGAAAGGAATTAATGAAACCACGTACCTCCACTTTTTAGGGTTCGTGGCGTCATCTCCCAAGAGTACTAAGAAGCAGTAAGGACACATGGGCTCGAGGCCTTCAGCAGTCGTCGGTTTTGGTGGAATATCATCGTCTTTCATAGATAGTATAGTCTCAGCTGACGATAGACGAGAGGGCGTAGAGGCTTTCCGAAACTTTCCGGAATCCAAGGTTGTAGCGGTATGCGCCCGCGAAAGAACCTGAGTACGTGCTAGTTGCAGTCGGGAGTGCTCCCAATCGCCTGTCTTGCTTTTTGAAAAGTTGGTGCTTTCCACAATCTTCGAAGGCTGTTTGATGTTTTCAACGGCTGTGTGCTTCGGTAATATTCGAATGGGTTCGGCGCCATAACGAGATTTGCGATACAGTATACGTCTACGACGCAGTGACATGGTTGATGCCAACCGAGTCTGGATCTTCTTGTGAGCTTTCGGGAACTTTGTCTCAAGTAATGGCGTAGCAAAGTTGTCCTTAAAAAGTTGGCCTAGGTCGTTACCGTCTTCATCTTTGTATGTGAAGTTCGCAACAGCCCTCATATTGTGGCTTTCGACACTTGCTTTTCGGATAGTGTTAGAGAATTTATGGAGTATATCAATGTCATCCTTTACTGCGGCCAAAGCCTCCTCTAACAGCTTTGTCAGAGACTCAGATCCGCCGATGGCAGGCAATACAAGTTCAGGTAGATGATTCGACCGCACTTTGTATATCTCCCAGCCTACTGTGTGACAGTCAGTATACTCGATCTTCTCAAAGACGGTTCCAATCACTAGAGCATCTAGCGAGCTCTACCCATTTTCATTTCAGCAATTAGCTCTTCACCGCTGGTCGTGACTTGTTCGCTGTATACAAATGATGCTGGTCCAGATCACCAAACGTCATTCATCAAAGAGTTCCTAGCTCACGCATTGAGCCATGTCACCATCGCCAGGTATTCGCAAACTGTTCATGCTTATGAAACTCACTCACTTTTATCAATATGGCCGAGCAGCACTTCGAGCAAACGGATTAGAAGATCCTTGATATCCGGGGCTTCTCTTAGACGATGGTCCATGGAAGCATGCCCAGCCGCAAACACACCGATGTTAGAGGCCCAGATCATAAATCTACCGCACTGGTCCTCCACCAGAGCATCGGACGGGCCGTGTCCCAATTGCTGGGACTGAGAAAGACATTGATGGAACAAATCAACGCATTGTCTGGCAGGTTCAGACACCGCTCGCTGGGTTGATGGATTCTCCATGTCGGGCAATGAGGGCAAAGGCAGATTTGGGCGAGAATCTGGCACCCCCATGTACAATTCATCAGGTAGCTGTAGGCTTTTCAGTTAGCGTGATCGATCGACTCTCTTTGAGCTTGCTAAGTAGGATGAGGTTTACATAACCTAAAAATAGCACAGCTTATCATAGGTATCTACCCCGCAGCTGAAGCTTAGCGCGTAATTGACTTGTAGGCGGCTAATGTACGATGTATCTGATCTCTACTTCGGAAGAAGAAGAAGAAGAAAAAGAAGATAAAGAAGACGAGAGTGATGCAAGAGAAGGCCTCAGATACAGAATGGCTAGAATTTTGCTTCTCAGAGAGAAATGAAGTCCGTCTTCTGCGGATGGTGCTCCCGCCGCTCAGACAGTTTACCCGCCAATTAGAGTCGCAGCTAGATGACTCGGAGCCAAACAGTAGTAGCATTCGCAACTTCTACATATACTTCGACGCCTGGGTCACAATCCTCCTATCCAACATATCGGGCATCGAGCGGTCTACCACGTCTCGGGAACTGAGCGTTTTTTTGACTCTTATCTTGACAAGGCTCGATGAGGTGGTGAACGAGGATATCCGTACTATCTACGCAAGACCGAACGTGAGTGGACCAGTCCTCGTTTACCGAATTCTCCCTTTTAGCCCGCCTTGGCTCTTTATTTCGTACCTTTTGGCGCCCACTTCATGAAAGTTTGACCAAAATCCGGACTTCAAATCAACCTTCTCGATTTGATATGTCTGGTGAAATATCCGAGTGCTAAATCCAGGTGATGCAGAGACTTCACTTGATCTGCATGTATCCGCATCGATCTCGCTCTAATGTCTTACTAGTTGCACTTCAAGTCTTCCTATTTGAAATTGCGACTATTGACGGAAGCATTGCTATCGACCAAGTCGGCAGATTTGAGGCTGATGCAATGCCGCCGACACAATGCTTTTGGGACCCCCGAGAAGCGCGACAGGCTGATCCAAACGTTAAGAGCTTACTCGGATAGACTCAATTCTAAGTATCCTGAAGAAGAATGTATCATACAGGAGGATTTTCGCCCTCCAAGGCGACTGTGGACAGAGTCACCCTACTTCATCTGCGAAATTGCAAGCTCGTTATACCAGGCATTCAGCAAGCGTATGGCCTGCACCTGTACTGAAATTCATGAATATGCAGCACGAATTGCTGTTGCTACGTATCGGGGCCGTAAAGATAAGGGGCAAAAATTCGACTTCGATCTGAACTTGTGCCTAGATTTTCCTCGGGGTTGTTGGCAAGAGACACATGTCAGCGCAAGTCTTGCTCAGTAAGTTCCACAGATTTTTAGAAACACAAACAGCGACACTCGCTGAAACCAACTCGAGACCCACAAAAAGAGCTTCCAAAGTCCAATTTGTCCCCGATGAGCCTAATGAATCGGTTCAACAATCCCTCAACGTGAGACGTTTGGCCCCGAGGCTGCGAGTAAAGGAGAGATGCGAACATTTGAGGAAAGCACTTACATCTAAGCTAGACCGTCTCAATCTGGAACTCGAAGATGGCGAGCTGTACAAGACTCAGTCCAGCAGAACTCGATTCACTTCCAACGAATTTACAAACGTTATTTCTCTCGGTCAGTTGGTATCCTCTGGTACCGTTAGTCTAGGAGAAAAAGTCAAGCGGGTAATTGCTGTCCTTATAAGCTATGCAGTACTCCATCACCATGGTGATTCGTGGCTAGGGCCTTCCTGGAGTCGAAATGATGTTTATTTTATGAAGTCAGCCGCCGCCATTTCCATTCGACCGTATATCTTTACTCGTGTCAGAAAACTACAGACAGAAGCCGTCACGCCGGATCATAAGCCTGATCTAGACGACGTGGATCCTGATGAGATTCCAATTCACCCACATCCGGATCTAATAAGCTTGGGCACTATCCTACTGGAACTCCATAGTGGTAAAGCGATCGAAGTGTTGGCTGCCGATTTGGGGATCGATGAAATGGAAAACATTAACGCCAGATGGTCCGTCGCATACGAGGTCTACGAAAAATTGAAACGAGATCTACCTGACAATTATAGCGGTGCTATCAATGCAAGTCTTGATACAAATTTTGGAATTGGTGCAAATCGCTTGGAAGAGGAGGAATGTAAAGAAGAGGACTTTCGAAGACTCATTTATAACGAGGTCGTCAGACCTCTTGAAGATGAGCTTGACCAAGGTTTCGGTAAATCGGTCTCTGTTGAGGACCTGGATAGCTTCGCAGAGACCATGGACTTTAGCGGCTGGGGACAGACTGTCCAGCGTAGTATGCCAGAACAATTCGGACCACGGCTTTTACCTTCTTTGCCACATGGCTCAGAGGCCAGTAAGTCTTCCACTCGGCAGAGGCACGTGGATAAAAAGCAACGGCTTTGCCCACCTCAGTTGGCCCAGGATAGCAACGTGGAACTTTTCGACGATGCGTCAGCACCCGAAAATATCTCCAGTAAATCGCATGTCTTCTCTTCGCCTTCTTTTGTCAAGTTTCTGAACACGATGCAGCTGCCAAGTGTCGATGGATTGGATGAAGAGGCTTCGTGAAACGTATAAACATTACATCACCAAACCTAATACACAACACAGGATTAGGATCGCCGTCCTAGACACAGGTGCTGATTTGAGTCACCCCGACATAGACATCGAAAGAATAAAAAGCGTCAGAACCTGGGTCAAGGGCAAAAATGGCGAAGAGGAGGATCGATTAGCTGGCGATGATTGTGGACATGGCACGCAAAATACTGGGACGCTTCTGGATTTAGTACCGGATGCAGACATCTTCATTGCACAAATTGCAAGCAAGGAGCCAACTCATCCAAGCCAGATTGCAAAGGCACAATACCCACTTCACCATACACCTAGCCTGCTTCTCAAGCTAATGTTTAACATAGGCAATTACCTACGCAACGAAAATCTGGCAGGTTGATATAATTTCCATGTCGTTTGGCTTTCCTCGTCGTATCGATGGCTATCAGGACCTCGAAAAGGCCATCCGCGACGCCGAGTATGCCGATATCCTCATCTTCGCAGCCGCTTCCAACAGTGGCGGGAACCGCAGACGCGCATACCCCGCCCGCGACGACAAGGTCATCTGTGTCCACTCCTCCGACGGACACGGCAACCCCTCGGATTTCAACCCAACGCCCTTGCGAAACCAAGACAACTTCAGCACATTAGGCGAAGCGGTAAGGTCCTCTTGGCCAGCCGAACTATGTGAGTTGGATAACCCAGAGGCAATGGTCGCCAGGATGAGTTAATAGTTGAGCTTATTCATTCTGCTTCGGGAAAAGGCAGTCGGTAGGACTAGTAAAGACAAAGGAGAATATGGACGAAACAAAGATTATCCCAAGCACGCCCGAAGCCCCCCCACCGCGAACAAGTATCGACTCATGCCTGCCTAGCAATAACATAAAGCTCTTCGTCATCACTATCCTCCGTAACCCGTTTACATTCGCATCCAAGCTCCTCTACATTGACGCTCTCCTGCTTTAAGACCACAAACTCAAACCCGCTATCCTCGCCCTCATCTATATCCATATCATTGCCATACATCGCACCTTTCGTCCACTCTTCCTGCACCACCTCTTTCTCCCCTTTTTTCTTTTCCCTCAGCATCACCCGCCTCAGCCCATAAGCGAAAACGAAGTCATCTCCTCCCTCAAAACCACTTTTCTCCCCGTTCTTCCTCTCACGACCTGCGCTCGGGCCCAACGACACCGGGGCAGTGCCCCCAGTGAGAAGTGACCCATCGAGTTCAAGGCTCAGCTCTTTGGTACGGCTGCGGGAGCTGCTGCTTTTGCAGGCGGCGCCTGAAACGGTTTTGATGGCGGTGACGACGAAGAGTGCAGGGGTGTGAGGGGAGAAGCGGGATAGACGCAGATAACGGCAGAGGGTTGGAGATGAGAGGGCTGCGGTCAGGTATTGGAGCGTGGGCGAGATGGTGATGGTGGTCATTGTTTTGAAGGTATATATTTCTTCGGATCTATTGGATGCAACGGCTTAGCAGTAGCATTTCCTTTGCATGCAGGTATTTGAGATTGAGAAAGTAGTGATGATGACCAGTTTGGCTTTCTTCCTCGACTAGCTTTGCACGATCAAGGTCGAGAAGCTTCTCAGGATTCGAGTAATTGAAGAAGGCGGCAAAAACAAACCGAGCTCAGGCAAAACCGCAGGCTGCACCCGAGACGTTCGACAGCAAATCTTGGCTCTGCCGTTATTGCATTGATGAGTATTGAACTCAAGCGGAAATTTGATCCTGATTTTCGATGTAAAAGCCGTACGACGTCCAGAAAAAGACTCCATGAGCTGCTTAATATATGGTCAACTCACTCTTCATTCCAACTAACCCCTATATCCACCCCCAAGCCCAAAAACCTCAAGAACTCGGTCCACACGCCGAATTTACCCGCTCGCAGCTTGTCGCGTGACCATGTCACATCTTTTTTCTCCGTCTCGAAGCGCGTCTCCATATCTTCGTGATCTCCGTTGCCTACAGCCGTGGCTTGAGAGGCCATGAAGTCGATAGGAGTAGCAAAGAGCGCTGGGACGGGGTTGACAGGGGACGCGATAACATTGCCTAGACGAATCGGGCCGCGCGGAGGCGGAGGGTAGTCCCACGTCGGCGCGAGGAAGTAGCTTTTACTAAGGTTCGACATGTTTGTTGACCACTGGTAAACCAATAATGCACTGATTTCAAAAGGACCAGGGTCCTCAGCATGACGAGGAAAGGTTTACGCGTAGGGCTGAGATTCCGAGAGGCCCGGAGAGCTCAACATACTCGATAGGTAGGTTATTGTCAACTCGCGTCGAGTTGCTTCCAAAATCCTTAATCGCTTATCGTTATGTATATTTGAGGAAGGCAGCATCTCTCCTCTCCCTCGACCCTTATCAACAATCGTCTCCGTAAAGTTCGCACACATACGGAAGCATAAAAGCACCCACAAACGATACATGTTGCTGGGCTTTATAGCAGCGCTATTATCACGAGTCGAGAAAGCCGAATTGGAATAACAGCTCAATCGCATGCTTTCCGGCATTCGGAGATCTATGGTGCTCGTATATGTGATACAAAATGCCGACGCGTATTGCTTTCGGGTGATGCTGGTGGTGTGGTGTGGTGTGGACGATTGATAGCTGAATCGGCGGTAGGTTTAAAAGCCTTCGAGCCGGCGCCGGCGAAGCGTGACACGAGACACCTCGCATCTTGTCAAAATAAATTTGGTGATGCATCGGCAACTCGTCTGACTATCTCATTGCAAACACTCTCACGTTGAATTTAATTCGACGAGTGACGAAGACCGTAGACCTCTCCTTCGCCTGAAACTCTTCCCCTTGCCTTCTTCTTCGGAAAATATCATGGACACTGTTCATTTGCTAATGTCTCAACCTCAGTAATCTCTACAGCGTCACTCTGCTTTTTTGATTTCTCAAAGCCGGATTCGCTCTTTTGCGCCGTCTGCCCACCCTCTCTATCAGGCGTGTTCAAACTCAAAGCCATCCAGAATCTCATCGATGCCTTCACTTCCATCTTTTCTGTGATCTCGGATAGGAGTCGTGAATCATTTCGATCCACCCATGCTACCGAGGCCTCATCGCCTGAACAGCTCAACAGACTCTGGCCATGCGCAGATCATAGGTGGTGCAACTAACAAATTTACTAATAGCTTTGAGATATGCACCCAGTGTCAGACATTGGTAACGTTTGAATTCAGCTCTCACGGGAATTTAATGTGAGAGCAGAGAATGTTTAAGAGACACGAAAGAAAGGGGTAGCAGTCTGCAGCTGTTGATCCTCTTACAAGCTTTGGTAATTAGGGAGCCCTAACCTATTCAACGGAGAACATCAGCTGATATAGTACTCGTAGTTAAATCATCCGTATGTAGGGGGTCCTATAGCATCCAACCAAGAGCAAATTTAAGCGCAGACTTTTCAGGTGTTCACAAAGTCGACACGTCAATGGGCCCTAGGAAAAGATAAGGTGCTTGCAGAATTCTTGCGGTAAATGCTCGATATGTAGTGTCCCCATAGAGCCCTACTGGTCCCTTTTATAGCCCTCATAATGCCATTTACTACGTTCCTCTGCGTAGTCGTTATACGTAATCGGTTCAAATTTAGCGCCGCCGTCCTTCTCTACACGAGAGGTTGGTGGCGCTACAATCACATCCTCGACAATCGTAGCGAAATAGATCAGCGAATAACGGTCCGGTACGCTCTCTTTACCCTTGTCGTCTGTACTATGGCCCGTAAGAGAGTCCCTCGATGGAAGGACTACACGATGAGTGCATGCAGGGTAAAGACCTATGCGCATTGTATCAGTCAGAAACAGTACATTACAGAGAAGGGACTATGGCATAGATGAGACGCCAACGACAGCCAAGCTGGCTAGAGTGTATGGGACGTACCGTTGGAACATCTTTCCATCATATCGCCAATGTTGAGATACACGGTATCTTTGCGTGGTAGGACGGGCATGAAAAGACCGCTCTTACGATCCTTGAATTCAAGACCGCCTGTAGTATCCTGGAAAGAGAGAGTAAATGAGCTACCCGTGGGGTCAGTCTCGCGCCCCTTGAACCAAGGGTCACCAAGTACGTTACCTCCAGTCCGTATGTGCCGGTAGCCGATCCGCCTTGTCCATTACTTGCCAGTTTGGGTTCATCGGGAGGTAATGCAGAAAACGTAGTTGACCCGTGGGACCTAGATGCTGCTCACGAATGGTTACGGTTTCTTCTTCTGTGACGCCCATGCCCATGATCAATGCTTCAAGTATCCCCAAGCTCAACTGGCGCAAGCGGAGGAAGATTTTGGTGGAAAGTGGACGAAAATCGGGCAATGTGTCATCGGGGAGCCAGATGTTATAATCTCTCTGATTCTCGTCGTCGCCCACCTCATAGCTTTCCTAGTGCAAATGAGAGAAGCGTCAGACTGCCTTAATGGTCGAGTACACAGAAAGCACCTTCCCATGCTGACACTCACTTTCCAATCTTGCGTCGCCTGCAACATGCTTCTGTGGTCGGCGTCACTGGCATTAAATTCATCTTTCTCAAATGTACGTTCCTTTCCGGGCGCAGAGTAACCTCTGTGAGGTACCATTTCCGCAGGATGCGGAGCCTTCATCTTTTCCCCCATAGGTAGATCAAAGAGCCTCTTCGCTAAATTGAAAGACTCGTCGAGAAATTCGGTGGGTATGCCATGGCCGGTGATAGCAATGCATCCATTGATCGAGCATTTTTCCGCGACTTCTTTCGCTGTATTTTCTTTGGCAGCAGGTGTAGCGCTCTCTGAGAAGAAAGAAGAAAGATTTATGACGGGAATTGCAGGTACTGAAGCCGGCGCCATGATTCGAAGAAGATGGAGCAAGTTCTGTGCGTAAGAAGATAACCGAACAAACCTTTTGTTTACAATTCAGCAGGAGCTAGAAGGGCGGTGATGACGATAGGTCGGACATTTGATATTGCCGAGCCGAAAATCCTCAGAATATTATGCCTTACTTGACAGGAGCCTTTATTATTATAGAATAATACATCATCATCATCGAACCTTCAGAAAGAGTGTGATGCTTGCTTGTTCACGAGAGACTGCAGATCTCTTCCAATGACTTGTCGCAAGATCATCCTACACGAAGGAAGCTTTGCATGAGTGCAGGAGGCATTATCCCGCACAAGGTAAAGACTGCCATGTACGCTGCGGGTACTTAGACGACACAATCCTACACAATCCTACCCCACCCAAAGAGAAGCTGTCATCCACGGCTATCAGCGGAGGACCAAATTTCCGGATAGCCTTGGTCTGTGGTCCTTGTTGGTATCCTTCTCGCCGATGGTGCGCTACGGGGCCTCTTATCTAAGAATCCTCATTGCGTGCTGCAGCATATGGATAGGGTCCAGCGAAATTTGGTGATCGGCGACTTTTAACAGGATACAACATACCTGTGTTTTAGTATACTACTGAAGAATGAAAAGGTATAGATTATTAAGCGAAAGATAAAACTTCGAAAATGTTTATCAAATCATGTAGCTAGACTTAGTATATCACCACTGCTATCGCGCTGAAACAATCAACACATTCCAGGTGACAACATAACTTTGACTCATAAAATTGGCACAAACTCTTGTAGAAGAACACGGCAAAACGATACAAGTGAATAACACAAAGATTGAGAAGATAAAATCAAGAGTAATCCCAGAAATCGAAGCATGACCATCCTTCTTGTAAAACCCTTACCACCGTGACCGCGATGGCTAAATTCGTCGATCTCATCAACGAACTCATTAGTGCCATAGCGTCCTGTTTACGAAAGCCGGCAGACCTCCTTCACCTATGTATTGCAGAACGTCGGAGCTATGGCATGATCTCACGACTCCTTTACGAGAACATTGTCCTCCATCACCTCGACTATCCTACACATGAACAGCAGAGTCTCGTCTCGAATCTCCATTCCCTCTGCCGCCTTCTCAGAGAGCAACAGCAGATTGGCAAGAGCAAGAACGGACAGAGCTTCGATTTTGGGAGAGATTGCCGTTCCCTAGCCATCAACATGCACAACAGTGTCGGGATTTCGACTACCAACGTGCTCGATATTTTCAGCTTCCTCCCGTTTCTGAGATATCTCAGCCTCAACACCTTTAAGGTCGACCTGTTCCGGCGGTCCAAGTCACGCCCGAAACCGAAACGGGCAATTTAGGACGGGCACTGTATCCTCTGCGCAACACACTCGAGAGTCTGTCTCTTTTCGTCGGCCGCCGCCATGAATTTGCGTGTTGTGGAAAGGATATCGGTAGTCTGCAATCTTTCAAGGCTATGAAACGGCTACGCATCCAAAGCCATATTCTACTTGGGTGGGACTACCACTGGCGCCCTCAAACGAAATCGGCGCTGTCGCTCAGTCAACTGCTCCCTCCAAACCTGGAAGATCTTACGGTACATTGCTGTGCAATCGAGTATAGACTTTGGGACAAAGAGATCGACGAGCACTTTGAGGCACCGCTCGACGGCGAAAATGTCACTAGATCTTTCATACCATCGAAGTGCTTGGCGGGGAGAGATCGAAGAGTCATCGAGAGCGTGGTTGTATGCATGTTGCAAGATCGAGAAAGATGTTTCTCAAGAGATGTTGTCGTACACGTACGTCGAGGTTGGAAAGCTGCTTCGACATCGTCGGAAGGAGAATAGACTCAGCAGATGAAACATGATTTGGCCTAGTTCTAGCTCCGACTTGAACATCATTGTCGAATCCTGTTCCGAAAATAAAGAACGCCATTTGGCTAACGCTTTTTCCTCGTCGATGCAGCAGGTCTTTCCACATCAACTGGTTGTTCAGCATGGTACCACCGGCGTGGATAGTAGCAAAGCAGTCTTATAAGGCCAAGGATTGGTATGGTAGCGGATCTCCATGCTCTATGAGAGAGTCGCCGCATGTTTTTGTTAAAGGCGAGTAGAAGAGCGAGCACTATGAAGGCAAACGAAATCGACACCATGTATGCGAATACGTTGCGCAAACTTGGATTTGTCTCCACACCGCTCCATTCTCGTGCATTGATGCCAAAAACGGAAGCAAAGAAAGAGAGGGGTGAGAAGATGATGGTGAAGACTGTAAAGACCATGATTGAGCGTGATGAGTCGGCAGCCTTTTCCGTCTGTTGTTGTGAGATCCTGATTGCATCCTTTTGTTTCATATCTAGAAGCTCTTTGAAGGCTGTCTGAGTTGACTGACTGATTTTGAGCATTTCATTTATCTGCTCCATTTGTTCGCTGAGGAATTGCTGCACTTCTACTAAGAAATTGATGCCGTTCAGGCCTTTATTGCATTTGTTGAGATCTTGGTATTGAGCGACCATGTCTGATACACAGGCTTGTTGTTCCTTGATCAGTTTGGTAATGGTTGTAAGTTCGTCATCGACATCACGGAGCTCTAACAGTGCATTGAGCTCGTCTCGATTGTCGAAGTACGGTAATGCACTTTTGTCCTGTGTCATCGAGAATCTCTGATTATCACGAAACCGTTTGAAACCATCGATTTGAGACTCAGTCAGAACACTGATGTATTCGTCGTGAATACGGAAGATTTGGAGGTCTCGAGCAGTCGCTCGTTCGAGTAATGCTTTGATTGCGTGAAAGACTACAAGTGCGGCAAAATCGTAGGGATTCTCGCACTGATTGGGGTAGTCCCCATTGATGTCTTGATAAATCTCACTTCTCACATCACCTTCTCCCCAAAGTCCGTTATCGTTTTCTTCCCTTTCTTTTGAGGTAAAAAAAGTAACTACGGTCTGATTATCTAAGATCCAAAGCCAAAGCTGGTCAACCATGAGAACTTTGCCGGTCTCGTCAGTCGAGGAAGTATTAGCAACGGTGTCAGCATCAATGTCAGCGTCCGCTGCTAAAAACTGTCGAGTAGCTGAAGACCAGAAGTTAGACTTCAGCCGGGGCTCTTTAGTTGGCAGTGCATATCCGCCCGTTCTCGTTCGTTTGTATAAGGTCTGACTCTGGTCTCGATACGATGTATTACGAAGATTGGGGTTGCCGTACTGGTCTAAGGTCCTCCGGCAGTGAAGCGGCAGGTCTGAACTTAGATATTGCCAGATCACTTTAAGCTCCATTGACCGGCCGAGCGCGACATCCTTTGCTATTGGATGGGCTTGCTGTTGTTTTATCCGTCTTTTCATGACCGCCTCTCGCTTTTGCAAATTCTTGAAGCTGTCCCAATGGAGGTACGGCAAATACACTACAAGTTGAATATCGCGCGTGGCACTGGACAGGGTTGCAACCCCACCACGGTGACTTTGTTCAACGCTTGGCGGCAAGAGGCACCTGACGCTAGGTCTCACAAACCGTGCATGTGGTGAAGCATGGAGTGATCGGTTGTGCTGGGAAATCCACATTCTGTCCATTAGAACCTTTGTATGAAGACTGAGGTCTCTTTTCTCTTGTGAAATGGTAGTAAGGATTTGTGGTACCCATCCAGCGTGGCTAAAAGGTACGTGAATCCATTTGAATCGATTGGAAGATGGACGGGGCAGCGGACGAAGCCTATCCTCCATACATTTGGCAGGTCCCAGCTCAAGAAATGAGAGCCTATCCTCCATACATTTGGCAGATCCCATCTCAAGAAATGACCGAAGGCAAGGATGTGCAGATATACTTTTTATGCCTTGCCGATCTTCGTAAAATTGATGAACGTCGACCCCAACACTTGTCATAATGTCATTTTCAAAGGCACGTATTGCGGCACTCTCCTCTGGACTAAAGCCTTTCACAAAAGCAACGATCTCGTCAATATATAGTCGGTACAATTTGTCTTGTGCCTCAAATCGCGGAGCACCGACGTGTGTATCATTTAACTGAATTACTTCCTCATCTTCGAGATGTACTTCTGACGTACCCAATTTCCCGGAGCGGCTGTCCACAACGAATAACTGAACGACAGCTGATGACTCTACGCCCGCATGGTCGGTTGATAAGACAGCCAGATTCGTGTCCATACCCTCAACATAGCTTATAATCTTCACCCCAGCAATGCTGACCGCGAATCTATAGTTGAGAGTCTCTAAGACCGTGTTACGCAGACGGAACTCGTGCCGAAGATGCTGAGACATTTCCCATTTCAAATCGAGATTTTCCCGCACAGTCTTGGCATACTCGGGCTCTGATAGAACACTACTACCATGATGTGGAGTTGCGAAGAAGATAATACCAATGCATAGGGCCGCGATGTCGCTTTCACCAGCGCTGACTTTCCTGCTAAGCGCTTGCTTAGCAACAATCCCCCCGGTGCTATGGCAGAGAAACAGTATAGGTCGCTGGCTGGTCTCTTGTACTCGACGATGCTGCTGCAAAACGCCTAAGAGTCGATCTGCCCATTGCCCGATTCCATATTCTGCAATGTGCGCCTCAGCTGCAGCGAACGCCTCCACTGATGCGTTGTGTCTCTTATCATTTGGCCCTTGGGCGGGTATGATCTCCAGATTGCGTTCCTCTCGTGTCAAGTGATCGTAAAGATGAGTCTGAGCGTTAGGATACAGCCTCTCGTCGAGGACGTAATCAAGGCGTAGGCACTCAAAATGATCGTCATCTGGATGAGGCCTCCATGTTTTTCTCGGCTCGGCACCAATGCCAGGTACGAATATGATACTGCAAGGACGTGTAAGCGACTGCAAATACCGACAGGTTTCAAAGCGGACGTACTCGACTTTGACCGGGCCATCCTCAGGCTTCGAGGATGACGAATGAGCGAAGGCCATATTCAAGGATCTGTAGCAGATGTGTCGTCAAGGGAATCACACAGGCAAAGAGTCGGTGTGCCATTCTGCGCTGGCTGATAGCACGATAAACTCCGAGAAGTCAGCCTCGCATCTTAACATGCCAAGACAGTAGGGCTGAGTGCTTGGCATGCGTGGCATGCGATGCCTTTAGTCTATTCCCCATATCGTTATTGTTACAATACTGAGGAGTGATATCGATATAAATGTGTCCCGAAGCCAAGCACTGAAGTATATTGATTACTTCGATCTAGTACGACAGAGGCTCAAATTTTTAGATCGTGTGACCGATCGCGAGCGTTTCTCGTTCGCCAGAGAAGAAAGATATAGCATTGTAGTGAGTACTGACAGAATTTATTTCTATGTAGCGAGTAGCAGCCCAAGAGGACGATCCTCGCAACTGAACAAGCTATGCTACTTCTAGCTAGCTATATTATCTTATCTACTCACGCCTTTCAACTGCCAGATGATGTAAATCTGCGCCTGGGCTGTATCAGCATCGTCGCCGGGCCGCTGCTGTTTTTCTCCGTAATCTGTACCCTGGACTTCATGAAAGAGGCAACTCGCGCCGAGTTGCTCTCAGAGTTGCAAGCTCGATCTTATCACTTATCGCTGTGTATCCATCTGATTGAGCGAGACGCTTTGTTTGGGATCTTGATATCTTAGCCTAGCACAGCTTGGAGCCACGAATTGTTTTTTGGCAAGCGTTCACCATGGTGGCCCCAGTCGCAGTTGAAATCCCCATCATTAACATCTCCGGCTACCTCGCTGGGGATGTACAAGCCAAAGCTCGCATCGTCGACGAGTTCCGAAACGCTTGCGAGAACCAGGGCTTCCTCCAGGTAGTCGGTCACTCCGTCCCCGCCGCCTTGCAGTTGCGCTACATGGCTGCTCTCGCGGACTTCTTCGCTCTACCGGCCGAAGAAAAGGAGAAGGTTGGTCAAAGCAAATCGAAATGTCACCGGGGTTACGAACGCATCGGCGGCCAGAAGCTCGACGAACTGGATGAGAACGCGACGGCAGACCAGAAGGAAAGTTTCTCCGTTCGACGAGATCGTCCTCTTGGCCGTTTCTTGCAAGGGCCAAACCAATGGCCCGAACAGCCTCCGCGGTTCAAGGAAGTTTACACGGAATACTACGACTCCGTCCATGACCTTTCGATGAAATTGCTCAGACTCATCGCCCTGTCGCTGGGCTTGGATGAGAATTACTTTGATGACTTCGGCTCGGACCCTGATGGTATCCCAGATTGGGTAAACCGTCATTAGACGAATGCTAAAGCGGAAACAGGAATTTGCCTCTGCCGGTCGCATCATTATCCTCCGACTCCGCCCGATACAGCGGGTCGCACTAGAGGTGTAGGCGCTCACACGGACTTTGGAGCAATGACGTTGCTCTTACAGGACGTCGGTGAGTCGAAAGTAAGTGCCAGAATGGAAGAAGCCGCTGATTGTCGCCGAAGTGGGTGGTCTAGAAGTCTTGCATAAGCCGACGGGAACGTGGCATGCTGTAGCACCTGTCGAAGGTGCCTATGTCGTGAACCTTGGAGACTTGATGCGTGAGTAAGCCGTTCGAGAGAGTGTGTACATGGATGCTAACGGTCATGACAGAGCGCTGGACAAACAATCGCTACAGGTCGACGATGCATCGAGTCATCAGCCCATTAAGCGGCAGAGATAGGTACAGCTGTGCCTTTTTCAATGACGGCCCGCTTGACCGGGTGATTGAATGCATTCCCACCTGCCTGAAGCCGGGCGAAGAACCCCTGTATGAGCCTTTGAAGGTCGAAGACCATCTCATCAAGCGCTATCGTCAAAGTTATGGGGCTGCTGGGACTGAATTGGAGTAGAGTCGTAGTGGACTGATCATTGATGGAAGGCTTCCTTGGTTCGCAGCTATGCCGCGTACGTCTCGCATCGTCGTATACTATATAATTTTCAAGCTCTCGTTAGCTATGTTCTCCGCGACGCGGAATAAAGGGAAGGAGATCGGGTTCTTGAGCGAGGAAGCGCAGACTTGCCAAACGTAATTGCTGTCACGTACTATGAATTTTGCTTTGGGCCTAAATCCCAACCATCAACGTCTATATATACGGCTGTATCATCGTTTACCACTCAATTCAACTCTCAGGCTTCTGCTCATCTATATTGACTTGACTCTTACAAAAGGTCTGGCGAACAAGACCCATTCAAGTCTTGACTTCCAATCTATCGTAAAGGAGGAAAGTATTTGGCGAGTCGGGCCAGGGGGTTCCAAGAATACCTCGAGAGCAAAAGAGATGTGAACGCTCTCAACTTGCCATCCAGAGCCTGCAAAGACCCAGACGATCTCTTTGTTTAAATGACGTGGTCGGTACATTCTCTGTAGATGATTGTGATCGAGCCAAAGCAGCGGATTCCATGGTGCAGGACATAATTGGACAGAAGCGAGATCCAGCGATGAGAAGCGATATGAAAATAAAGATCTAAAGGACTTTTCTGGGACCCGTTGTAGGCTATAAGGAAGACGCTTGTAACATGTACACGGCATCGACTTCTCTCAACAGCCGTAGACTTTGTCCGACGCGAGCAGGAGATTACCTGCATTCCACAAAGGTGTTTCCGTTCCTTCCATTCTGGTAATATGACCTCAACTCGAGATGCTCCCATTGGCCATTTGAACGATCCGCAACATTAAGCATCTGATATGGCTCAGAGCGAGCTTTTCTGGCGCGAAATACCGACAATCAAGATGTACCTGAGGCCACCATGCCAAGGATTGTCACATGGAGGACCTTTTTCGGGCCCACGGCCATAATCCCACCCACTTTGAAGACCCGGCCGCGAGCACAATGAAGCGCCAGCGTGAAAGCCGCGTCCTGAACCTCCAGCAGCGTCAATCGATCCGTCTGCTCGTCGTGAGCCATGTCCAAAGTGACCAGGCACGTGCCACTGAAAAAGGACCTTGGGAGCTTGTAAGTCGCACTGCTTCCACGACCGAAGGTGTAGACTCCTGTGTGGGTACTGGTCTTCATCTCCATAGCGGCCGCTGCGCAGTCGCTGTAGCTTGTCGGAAGCTGATGGGGGCCGGGCTGGAAGCAGTAGTAGTCATCGAGGAGAGTGGTGTTGTTGATTGAAAGGGCGGTCGAATTCAACACGGCTGAGTTGAGTAGTGTTGGTAGATAGAGCTGTAATGGGGATGCGAAGATGGACGAGGCAAAGTGGAACAACAAGATGTGAAGGCTAAGCACTGGGAGCATTGGCAGCATTACAACCAAGGTGGACTAAGTTGGCAGCAATGGAGAGTCGAGGGGAGTCTTCGATAGCTCAAGACCCAGAGGCACATTAGGATGGACATGATCCGGACTTCAAGTATTTTATTCTGCCTGTTGCGCTTGATGATATTCATGCCATGCCGTAGTTGTTTCACCACTTCCTGCGCGGCTTTATCTCCCACGCGCACATCTGTTTTCCGCCAGCCAAGGAAGCATAAACATCCACGAGTAGTGGGCTAGGACTCGTGTTAATCGCCGTAATATAAGTCACTCTCAGGAAGATATTGTACGGGAAATTGTATGATGCGTACGAATCGTCGTTCCTAGCGGCCTTTCACCGCTCTGAAGATTACCCTTCAGAGGCTGAGCCCGAACGGTAAGCAACCCAGTATACGCGGGAGCGGGTGGAATGTGACACAAAAGCCTGTGCAACCAACACCAAGCAAGGATAATCATTGGTGTTCGGTCCTGAACGAGGTTGCTGACGCTAGGACGGCAGATGCGGGAGGGCAATAATGATCCCACCCTCTCTTGTACCAGAGCCTGTTGAGTGGAGCAAGCTAGCTTGCTTGCATCCCTGCGAAGGCGTGAACGGTTCGCTCCGAGTCGATGAGTTAAGAGGCGACCCACAAAACAGATTTGCAATGGCAGGCCTGAGTACGTTGTCCAACAGAAATTGGCAAAGGACGATTCTACGTGGTTTCAAGGCCAGTTCTTTTGTCAAACAGAAGAATCATACTGGTTCGACCTGGGACCGGCCACAGACCAAGAAGCAGAACCGAAAGGTTGTGCCCGTCACAGTTCGAGACCGCACTCGATGCGCTATGGGTCACCACATCTGGAAATTTTTCCAGACACTCAACAGCTCGGAAGAGAGATATCTGATTATCAAACCATCGCTGCTTTTAACGACGGAATCATCGTCAATTGGATTGAGAGTTTCCTTTTCTGAGCACACTCCTCGCGTTCGTCCTATCGCGGATGTACAATGATCTCCACAACATTCTCCACGACGCAGCCGAGCAGGTCGAGATTTGGTGATTGTCGGTCCCCAGTGGTGCCAGCCTCCTTCCGGCCATTTTAACCGAGCTTGTTATGCCCGCCACTCAACTACCAGGGCATATAAGGGTACCTCCAGTGAAGCTCCGGGGTGGATAATTCAAGCATCCTACACGTCGCATGCCTGGATTTTGACAGAGCACTGTCCATTGCGTAACAACATCTGCGGTGCTGTCCTTTATCTTGTCATTTAGTATTGGCAGAGCCTATCGATCGAGGACCAAGACTTCATATCTTACAGCACGACCTACTTTTCACAATGATTTCGGGTGTCAAATGTGCTTGTCTAAGCATAGGGAGCGTTTGGACCCCTCTGGAGAGCAAAGACTCCAAAGACATGTCCTAAGCCTTGTGATTTGGTACAAGAGAGGAGAAGCAGCCCGCGAAAATAAGTACAGTGCATCATCTTTTCTGATCAGTAGTCCCCTTTTTGATCATGTTCTGGAAGCCGGAGACCTCGTTTGATTTTTTTGAGACATGCCTCCTAGACAGAGCTATCCATGAAATGAAACACTGACTCTAGAAGATTCAGGCTGGCAAACTTTTTCCTTTGTTACAGTCTGTTTGGAACTTGTCAAAAAAATCCTCAAAAATGTCTTGAATTACGTCTCTTTGGAGGGGAGAAAGGTGGTGCGAAGACATTTGTCACGCCTGCATGACAGGGGGTTAGTAGGCCTTAATATCGCTTATATCGTTTCAGGCCTTGGTTGGAATGTTGGAATACGTGTCCTCTACAGGGGAGGTAGCTCATTAGGAAGCAGCATAAGTAGCTGGCTTCTATCTGCATTTGACTCTTCATTCGAATTGATCTCTTTCAGAGTCATAGCATTCTTTCGTTCCTCTTCCGTAGCCACGCAAGTAACACGGTGTCACCTGATATCCAGTTTCTACTCCCATTAGCACATTCCTCTATCATTCCACTCACAGCCACACCCCACTGCCCAAATGGCTTCCGCGTCCATGACAACTCGTTCCAAGGCAAACAGCCAGCCGACTTCGTCCTCCAAGTCCAAAGCCACGTCCAAGACGTCCAAAACCAGGTCCAAGACCACTGCCCCAGCAGCCTCTGCACCTAAAGGTGTTACCAAGCCTCGTGCCTCTGCCAAAACTCGTTCCTCGCAACNGCCTTCTCTGGTGGGGCTTGGCCTCGAAAACCCGTCAGACCTACTCGACTGCTATCAAGTCCTATACGACTCATTGTGCGCTTATGGGCGTCAATCCTCCGCTCCCGGCCACATTCTACTCCTTATCCGAGTGGGTCGCGGTCTTGAGTGCCAAGAGGCTCAAGACCAAGTCCATAAAGGCCTACCTGACCGGCGTCAGATCAGTCCACGTGGATATGGGATTCGAGGACTTGGACGTCTTCCACAGTCCACGCCTGAAGAGGGTTCTAGACGGCACTCGCCGCTTGCGAGGTGAGGCCGAAACTCAAGAAAGGCGTCCGATCACGAAGGATTTTTTCTTCAAATCCTGTTACATTTCGACTCTTCCACCAAGCATGGTGCAACAATACGAGCAGCCTTCTGTCTGGCCTTCGCCGCCTTCCTCAGGGTGGGCGAGTTCACATATGAGTCTAGGGACCTCAACGACGAGGACTTCCATGACTGGTTTCTAACACGCCGCCGCGTGAGACTACACGAGGATCACCTGGAGTTGACACTGCCATCCTCCAAGACAGATCCATTCAGACGAGGCGTCACGCTGACAATAGCAGCCTCGGACGACGAGGCTTGTACGGTACGCGCCCTTAGACACCTCTTCCAGAGGTGGCCTGCTCCACTATCCTCACCACTCTTCGAAATCCACGGCGTATTTACCAGGAACCTGGTCACCAAGAATCTACGTCAAGCATTGA
>NKYR01000070.1:174242-203932 GCA_003184365.1 Evernia prunastri
TGGGAGTTAGTCTAGCGCTGGGGTTACGAGGATATGCCTTTTCAGGCCTCTATTGGACTCAGAGCCCTGGCGTTAGGTAGACGCAACCACGTATCGACTTTCTGTATAGCCTCATGATTGCCATTTGCGTGATTCAGCCTCATGGTTGCCATTGTTTGCTACAGGGAAGAGATTTAGGATACTAAGTTTATTCAAGTTGATGTCTCGGTAATCTATATGGCTGTTTTTCTGACGCTGAGCTTAGCGAAACGTCTGTCTCTTTTCTTGCTCTGTTAGGTACATTCATCAAAAAATGTTAGCTATCATTTCATGAGGGAGTTTATAGCCATCGAGACGCTACAATAGCTACGTGCCTACAAAGAATTTGAAGACAGCAGGCGTTACCAAGACCCTTATACCTCCCAGATTCAACGTCTTTGTCGACATATGAGACAATTGGATATGGAATCAGACTGAGACCGGAAGGGTAGGTCTCAGGTTGGGCAGTCGCTTACTTACACATTCTCCTGATGAACCACTGATTCATGTAACCAACCGCTCTTTGTTCCCCCCCGCCTTAAGATGGCAGAGGGGCCCCAGGTCAGATCTGCTATTCACCATCATTTACCATTGCAGTGCCACGCTGAGAGAGAAAGTCCGCCTCGCATCCCAAGATTGCGCCAGACCCACAAACAGTCCTCATTTCTCTGAGCGGTCAGCTACAGCCACTGTCCGGCCAGCATCACCACAAATCCCCATCATCGAAACGGGAAAAGAGGTCCGGCAACCTGCGAGGCTTCGGCATCCCACAGCCACACAACCTATCATTAGTCAATCCGCCTCACGCATTCCGCAATCGAAAGCCATGGGTGCCTCCGGGTCACGCCCTTCCAATACACCCACGGCGGTAGCCGCATGGGAGCCCAGCATTGTCCTTGGACTCGGCGACATAACCGGCAAATTCGACTGCATCGGCGACACCAACAAGGGCAAACGCTGCGAGAACCCCATCAACCAGGAAAACCGCGCACGCGTCAGATTCATCCTTTTGTCAATGTCAATCAAATGTCCCTCCTCGTCGGACGCTTTTGGAGCCGAGATGGAAGATCTCCTCGACATCCTCCTGTGCTCCCGACACAAGGTGGATGCGAAACAGGTCAGCGCGTTCAAGGCGAAATGGACGCGGGCGATTGGGGAACTCGTAAGGAAGGGCGAAGATGTGGTGATGCAGGGTGCGGATGACGGCACCGGTGCGCTGAACGCGGGTATTGCGGAGATGTTTGACAGTATGTTGCGGTTTGTGGAGTTGAAACGTGCGCGAATCTACGGTTGATGTCGTACCGCTGGCGACCTGGCTTGAGAAGGACCCGCATCGTGAGTCGTTGAGTTTCCTACGTCGGCAAGACGCTCGCATGTGGTCCAACTAATAAGCGTCTAGAAGGCTCGCTGGTAAGAGTGCTCCATTCCCTTGGCGAGCAGTAATCTGGAGAACATGAGTCGAAAGTGCAGGGGGTGCACGGGGGGAACATACTTAATACGCAGAGCCTGTATCTAGATGACTTGGTTCGCAAACCTCGTTCCCTTGCGCTCGCCAGTCATTTAATCGAGATGCCTGCTGCTGATCGCTTTTCTATTTCATTTCGCCATAGATCAAGGTAGTGATAATAGTGATAAGCTGTTGCAATCGCAGGCCTGTCGCAGATCCAGATTCTCCAACTGGCGTTAATCACCGTCACAAGATAGAGGCCTGTCACCCTTGAATATCCCGTTACCTTACCTTACCTTACCTCACCTACCTTACCCTTGGCCCCCCAACCCTTGATCAACTCAAGTGGGCTGTGAAACGAGAGACATAACGCAGAATATTTTGCTCGTATGCACCAGGAAGTGTTAGGATATAAGCCTGTTAGTGGTGAGAAGCACCGTTTCCTACCCGTACCCGCTCGCATGCCAGCATCGAACCACAAACCACCTCTCGTCGCCGCCGTAAACCCCCACCCTTCCTCCGTTCAGGCTCACACGCACCACCACCATGACCGTGGATCTTCGATCGACCAACCCTTCAGCCGACACCGCCCACTAACAAAGTGGGTTCGAATCCCCGCGTGGGTCCTCTCCTTCACTTTAGAGAGGAGATGTATCTATGTAGCAGATGTATATAAAAATAACGCTACGCTAGCAGATAATCGAGTCGAGGACACAGAGGCGAGGATAGCGAGCGCACCACTGGGTGAGTAGGTAGACGGTGCTGATCGACAGCACCTACAGCACCCACAGTCCTCGTGCTCACTCGTGCTCACTCTCCGGTTTCTACTGGGGTAGCTCCTGCTTTCCTCTGGGCAGGGCAGGGTGCGGGTTCGGACTTCCGGCAGGACGCAGTTGGCAGTCGGCAGCAAGCAGCAGTAACCAGTAACCAGTGCCCAGCAGGCAGCAGTCAGCAGGCAGCAGTCAGCAGCAGGTAGCAAGCGACCGTATATGGTATGCTGTGCTGAGCTGGGCCCAACGGCTTGCGATACCTATACCCACACAGCCAGCCGCTTTGGACTCGAGCTACTGGCCAGCGTGAGGATTTAATACATGGTCGTTGGGGACGATGCTTCAACGATAGAGAAAGTGCCGTACAGTGTTGGGTGCAAGAAAACGAGAAAGGGGGTAGAGTTGTGGGAGCGGGATGGGTACGGGACTTTTTGTATGGGGTATCAGGGTGTGGCGAATTGAAAAGGGATGGAGTGCTAACGGTCATGCAGATTCATCGAGATCAAGTGCTAGCTAGAGTACAGAAGTACATAGATATAACGATGGTAAGTAAGCGTCCAGACCCAGCGATCGCGCAGTGAATTTCAGATGTTTAAGCTCATAAAACGATCAATTTTTGCATTCGCAGCATGCTCAACCGAATAAAGCATCACCGAGACGAATCGACACCGTCTTCGTCTGGCTGTAATTCGCCAACGCAGCCTCACCCAGCTCTCGCCCGATACCGCTCTCCTTGTAGCCACCGAACGGTAGAGTGTGATGCAGCATGTTGTACTGGTTCACCCAGACGGTTCCGGCCCTCAAAGAGTTGCTGACCCTGATGGCGGTGTTCAGGCTCGTTGTGTGCACGGCGGCGGCGAGGCCGTAGGTTGTGGCGTTGCCGAGACGGACGGCGTCGTCTTCCGTCTTGAACTTGGCGATTGAGCAGACGGGGCCGAAAATCTCTTCTTGCATGATCTTCATGTCTTCAGAGACCCCGGAGAAGATGGTCGGTTGGATGAAGTAACCCTCTTTACCATGGCGCTCGCCGCCGATTTCGACTTTAGCGCCTTCCTTCTTACCCGCATCAATGTATCTGCATCCGGGTTAGTGTGAGGGCACGGCGACGTTCAGGTAGAAATACGACTTACCCCATGATACGGTCATATTGCAGCTGAGAGACCTGAGGACCTTGGAATGTGTCCTTACCGAAGGGATCGCCAACAACGTTCTTCTCTGCCCTGGCCTTGAAAGCCTCAACGAATTTGTCGTAGATATCCTCTTGAACGTAGATTCTAGATCCAGCACAGCAGCACTGGCCGTGGTTGAAGAAAATACCGAAATTGACCCACGAAATTGCATTTTCGATATCCGCATCCTTGAACACGATATTCGGGCTCTTGCCACCAAGCTCCAAGGTAACCTTTTTCAAATTTGAGCCAGCAGCCGCTTTCATGATCTGTCGGCCAACGACGGTAGACCCGGTAAAAGCGATCTTGTCAACGTCCATGTGGGCGGAGAGAGCAGCACCAGCGATTTTGCCAAAGCCGGAGATGATGTTGATGACACCGGGTGGGAACCCAGCTTCTTTAACGAGCTTGGCGGCATAGAGAGCGCCGAGAGGAGTCTGTTCGGCGGACTTGAGAACAACGACGTTGCCGCAGGCGATGGCAGGGCCGATCTTCCACGCCCACATGAGAAGAGGGAAGTTCCATGGGATGATTTGCGCACAGACACCGATCTAGACCGGCTTCTGTCAGTTGGGATCTCGAGCAGGGAAAGGGCAGGGTGGACAAACAGGCTCCTGTCTGGTATAGTTGAAAGTCTCGGGGTTGGTCTCAATGACTTTGCCGTGGATCTTGTCTGCCCAGCCACCGTAATACCTGAGGCATCCGGCGCACATACCGATATCGACCTTGGCCATGCTGAGCGCTTTGCCATTGTCTAAAGATTCGATTGATGCGAGGAGTTCGAGGTTCTCTTCGAATAGATTTGCAAGATTCACGAGATATTTTCCACGCTGCTCGGCGGTAACGTTCTTCCACGACGACTCGAAGGTCTTGCGGGCGATGGAGACGGCGTGGTCGACATCTTTCTCTGTGGCTTCGTGGACCTCGCAGATGGGTTTCTCGGTGGCGGGGTTGATGGTCTCGAAGGTCTTGCCATCTTGGCCTTTGACGAACTCATTGTTGATGAAGCTGCAATGACGGTGGTCAGTCAGCTTACGGTCTAGAACGTTTGGTGGGGACCGAGTGAGGGTATCGTCGGATAAAGTGCGGGGTAGAGCCGATAACGGGCCAGGAGCTGCCGCTGCCAACCGTGCAGTATCCACATGCTAGACTCTGAGCTGAAGAAAATGAAAGATGAGCGAGAGACTCACAGTCCAGTGGGTTGCTCGTATTTGCCTGTTGCGGGCGTCTCTAATGTTACCGAAACAGACATGTTAGGTGTTCAAAGTATGGGTTCTTGGTGTAAGGTATTGAGTTTCTGTGAGATGTGGATAAGTGGATGGATGGATGGTAAGGATTGTTAAAGTATATAAAGAAAAAAAAGAAGTTGAAGGAAGAGGATGAGGATTTGGGAGTTTAGTAATGATATATAATTACGAAGCAGCTATGCCCCGGCAGTGGAGATTTTGGTGCCTTGGATTCACCAATCGTCTGCTTGTCTCCGCAACAGTAGTCAGTAACTAGTAGTCTATGGTCAAGGCGAAAAGAAGAGTGAACAGTCGCAGAGTAGAGGTGCCACCACCCCACATGCTTGTCTCATCCTACTCTACGAGTACAACATTTAACTTACACTAAAATGAAAATCCAACGTCATTCTCCATCACCAAGGTTCAAACTTAGTCCTCATTTAAGGAGAGGGGGTTCACGGAGAGGGGTCAACCCTTCATCCGACTAATGAGAAGCCTTTTGCAATTGCCATCGATGCATCTTCTTTTGCGAATTGGTCGTAAGTGGTCTTGCGCATGCAGGCCGGTCAGGATCTAGATCTTTTTCATCCTCCCAACCTGCCTCCTTCAGTCATACTCTTAAATCCATCCGAGCCCCCATTCAGTCCTAGGGTCGGCCAATGTGGATGGATCGCCGTTGAGGATGCGCAAGCCCTGCAGCGTTCTCGCAACCCCATCATACCATAGAGTGCTCACTTCTAAAGTACCAACGACCTTACACCTCAAACTTCAAAGACACATATGCAGACTTCGCCCGCGACCATAGTGAAAGAGGTAAAAGATGTCCAAATGATAGCTCTTTCGCACAAATGGAGACTTAGACACGGCCCTAGCTTTCACTAAGGCGGACCCTACTATTAACTTCTAAGATCCAAAGATGGGGTAAATGGAGTGGCTTCAAGGCCTCGTGGGTCTTGGCAGTCTCACCTTGACTTCATGCACTACCCGTACTAGTACCGAGCGTGGTCCGCCCCTACCACTTGGAAGCATCATTTTCCATTCTATCATTGGACCAGTGTCGACTCTTGAAGTCATCATGTTATCCTTTCGCCCCTGAATCACTACTATTTAATGTATGGGTATCAATGTTGGCCAAGCTCGCTAATAAGTCACTTAACTATGCTGTACACGCTATGCTAGCAATCCCAACTTTTCTCCTACAAGCTCGAGCACTTACTTCGCTGAACCAGAACATCATAGCTCAGCGTCGAGTTTTGGAAGCTCGTGCTGAATGTGCGGGCTCAAAGGCATCGTCGTCGTCAGAGATCTCATCATCGCTAACCTCCTGTACCTTCTTCGTCGCGCCCCTGGGTTGAATCGTAGCTTGGGAAAAGTTTAGCTGCGATTGCTTGCCGGCTTTAGTGGCAGCCGCCCGAGCAGGTGCACGCTTTGGTGCGGCCGCTTTCGCTGGTGCTGCTTTCGTCTTTCCTCGCGTAGATGGTTCCGGCTTGACAAAGAGCGGGCTCTCATCAGAATCAGTATCAAGCATGACCACGTCTTCCTCTTCTTCCTCTTCCGACTCAACCACCTTCTTCTTGCTCCTCGAATTCTTCGCCGCAGCTGTTCTCTTCGCTGGGGCAGCGGCCTTTTTTGGCGCTGCTTTCCCTCGACCTTTCGCTGCAGGTTTGACCGCGGGTTCGTCTGATACGTCTTCATCTTCATCCTCAATATCTGAGTGGGCAACCGCTGCTGGTTGATCATCCCATGGACCGTTGAGGTCGGAGTCCCAACCATCTGGAGGTGGCTTTCGCTTCGCCTTCTTTCGCATGGATCTATGACCGGAGGCAAAGAGCTCTTCGAGATGAGACTTCTGGCCTTCCATCGCATCATGAATGTTATTTTCGTCCAACTCGTCCATCTTCATCAACTCGTTAATCTGCTTTGTCAGGTTTTCCTTGACAAACTCCTCCATTGCGTGCTTGTCATCTTTATCAATGAATTGGCTTACCGCGTCACCGAAGGAATTGTGAGGCAGTATTGTGAGAGACTGCGCGTCGAGAAATTCCCGCACCAGCTGGCCCACCTTCACCGAGTCAATGGAGAGTGATGCAAGCATAGATTCTTCGGGCAGCTCCGCACCGTTCTGCGCTCTCTTAGTGGCACCAGCTTTCTTTCGATAGAACTGGACCACATCCTTGATGTTGGCAACTTTCTCGGTAAACCGATTGGAAAAGCGCTGTGGGTTTTCGCAATCGAAATAACCCCCTTCGGGTGCTGTATATTCCACCCGCAGTCTGATAAGCGGTAAAGGTGGAGTCTCATTATCTTCTTCTTCCACGTCTCCCTGAGCCGCCTTCCATTCTTCATTGGCTTGCTCAATCATGTCATCAACAATGCGTGTGAGGAACTGAGTCAATTCAGTCCGATTGTTGGCCCTTTTCACCAATCTCATTGCTTCCTTTTCTTCAGACAAAACGATCTCTCTCATTACGAATGGTCTAACAGTCTTCAGTCGGATAGGTTCCACGGTAAAATCTCGGCCTGTGATGCTTAGTACAGCTACATGTTTTGGTACCGCTTCCCCTGGCATGAGGGATGTAGCGACTGAAGATCCCGGCTGTATAACATGGAAATTCATCTCGGGATTATAAATGGGATCGATAAGGCATTCATGTTCATGACCCCATATGACCATATCTAAGAAATCTGGGAGGAATTTCTCCGGTAGAAACCCGGTCTCGGTGTGCGCAACGCTATTATTTATTTTAGCATAGATACATTCCCTCCAACAAATATAAGACCTACTGATTTTGATGGACACTTATGATATTGAACCAATCCTGTTTCTGTGTACCTGGCCGGAAGAACTTGACTTTTCCGTCTAGGAAGGTTCGGTGAAGCCGCTCATCCCTCACGTTACTCATGCCGTATAAAGCAAGCTTTGTGTTCCCCTTCTGTAGAAGCACAGGTTTGACCTGAATGTTATCTGATTCTGGAGTCCGTCCATAGTAGTTGACTAAACCGGCTGCTTGGAGCAAATCGAGGGCTGCAAAACGGCCATCCTAGTAAATGTGAGCCTACTTCAACACGGCTTCTCTGCATTTGTTTCAACATACTCCTGACGGATCATCATGATTGCCATGTATGGAAAAGACCGGAATGGCAACATTTATGTCCGGATCTTCGTAATTGACATGGTTGAATGAACTATAATACTTGTCAGCAATAGACCGACTCCAAAATTGATCTCATAAAGCTGGCATACCCTTCAAAAACCTCGCTGCTGTCGCTGAGCATCTCCAGCTCACAGGGCTTCTCTCCGTAGCAATTCATTCTCAGAGACCGCATGACGTTGAACATGGCCTTTCTCGAGGGCTTATTGTCGTGGAAGAGGTCCCCAGCCAAGAGAACCATGTCGACGTCTTTTTCTTTCGCTAAGCACATCACCTCGTGGAAACTCTTCCAGCTATCATCCCCCCGGATGGCGTCTCGCTCAGCGTAGCCAACATGACTGTCTGTGGCCACGAGTATGCGTATGGTATCAGCTGCTACAAGGCAGTATTAGCATAGGTCCCGAGACATATTAAGGGCCGCGCGAGGGTATGATGGTTGGTTGTAACAAACTCCTTACCAGGAAGACCAGGCATGGTGGGCAGCAATCTCTGCCTTAGAATAGGAGATTTTGGAATCTCTATATCCTCATATCACTGGGACATAGATATAGATAAGCGAGAAGTAGTGTCATATCGTTATATAGAAGTGACAAAAGACGAATGAAATACGGTGTAAATAGTGCAGCAGCAGAGTGTTGAAGAGATTTTGGGAGACGCGTGCATAAACACCCAAAATTATGCGCGTAGCGCTAGTGGTTGTGCATTCGAAGTGACTGCGTCACTAGAGCCATATTCATTCCCAAGTCTTTAGCAGCAAGCAGCTGCATTGAAGGCTGCTTTGGTATAACATTGAAGATATTTCTAACCTATGATCAGAGTCCTGTCAATCGTCTAAAATACTAGGAGATCTCCGCTCCATCCAATCCTTAATCCCCAAAATTGGGTCTTCCTAACCGCAACAATGCCCCTCGACATGACCCCCTCCGACACCTACGACTCCCCTGATTCCTCCCCCGACCCCTACGCCACCTCCTCCACCTCCTTCACCGCCAATGGTCTTCCTTCCTACATCGACGTCTCCTCCCTCCCCTCCGGCCTCCCAATCCTCGGTCCTCTCACGGGCTTCACTCCTGCCGCAAAAGTAGCCCACATAAAAAAACGTTTCGCCCACATGACACAAACCATCCAGCGGCCCTTGACCGAATCCGAGCAAACAGCAATCTCCTACTACACAGCGAAAGGCTTCGCCATTTCCTCCTACGGACCCACAATTGGCCTAAGCGCAGGCGTGTACAGAACATACGCTACACGCGCCCAATTCCGATGGCCGATGTACGGAAACATCCTCAGTGAGGCTCCGCCGGAGGGGGAGGTCCAGAAAGGTTTCTGGGACGGGCAAAAGATGAGGGCAGGCGGGAAGGAGATACTGCAGGGCGTGAGCAGTCAAGCAAAGGCGAACATACTGCATGTCTCTAGAGGTTTGGCGTACTGTCTGATCGGCTGGTATTTCGCACCATTATTTGTGAGTTCTTACGCGGCTACTGTGAGTGCGGTAGGAGAGATTCGGGATCCGAGGCTTCAAGAAACCAATAAGAGAGTAAGAGAAGCCGTGGTAAGGGATCAGATGCAAAGGAAGGAAAAGTCTGGGGACATCGTGAAGCAGGCGGATGCCAGGAGGGAAGGAAGGATGCCGAACCTCCCGAGAGAAAGGGACCAAGGGAGGGGGAGGAGAGGTGCAGGTGCGGAGGTGGATGATGCTAGTCCGACCGGTGGTGCCATGATGGACATGGGCCTAGACATGGGCATAGACGAAGAGCAAGGGAGGTTGAGTGGGGCAGGGGATATGGGCGGAGTGCTGAGCGACGGGCAGATGAGGACCGCCGAGGCCAAAGCTCGACCTCAACCCGGTCAAAGCTCCGTCAGCAACAGAGCGGCAACGTTCCAAATGGAGAAGGTCGAAAGACAACCGAAGGATTTCGGAAGCGACTTCGACGACGCCAGCCCCACGGGCGGGAGCGGAGCCACGGATGGCGGAGACGGAAGCCGAGGCAGCGTGTGGGAGCGCATCAGGCAGCAGTCTGCCTCCGAGCCCGAAGGCTCGGGCACGGGCAGGGGCAGAGGGATGAGAGGCGGCGGTGTGCAGCGGGAACAGCAGGAGGGTTCGACGGCGGGCGATAGCTTTTCCTTTTCGAGTTCCGACGAGGAAAGGAGTTATGCTAAGGCTGAGGCGCAGAGGGAGTTCGATGAGCGAGTGGAGAAGGAGCGGAAGGGGGAAGACTTCAGTCGGGAGGGGAGGAGAAGGTGGTGATGCGGTCGGTAGGCAGTTTTATATCGGTAATTACGTTCGGGTTATTCTCTCACCTTGACGCTGGAGCTTGCGAGTGCGTCTCCAAATCATGAATGAATATTGGGATTTACCAGAAAGGGATGGAGAATGCAGGACTTGAACCGAGATGGGTCTACCTGAGAAGTATGCCCATGTTCATGGCTCGTTGCTGCAACAAGATCGCCTTGATATATATGCCCACCTCGAAAGCATCAACCGCCTCTCTCCCTAGCAGACTCCCTTACCCTCATCAAAGCTCCACAACCAAGTCACACCACCGCCATCCCCACTCACCACTTCTCCACCCCAGGCCTGATATCAATCTCCCACGTAAAGCTCGTCTTCGGCTGCGTGTGCAGATGCCAGTACGCGTCCGCGATCGCCTCGGGGTCGATCTTGGCCTCCTTGGGCAAGCCGTAGCCTTGCGTCCGGGGGATGTCGATGACGCCGTCGATGACCGCGTGCGCGACGTGCACGCCCTGGGGGCCGAACTCCCGCGCGAGGGACTGCGCCAGGGCGCGCAGGGCGAACTTCATGGTGGCGAAGGCGGCGAAGAGCGCGGAGCCTTTGACGGAGGCGGTGGCGCCGGTGAAGATGAGGGAGGGCGGGTGCGGGGAGGTGGGGGTGGCGGAGAGGAGGAGGGGGAGGGTGGCTTGGGAGAAGAGGAAGGAGCCTTTGCTGTGGGGTGGATGTTAGCTGTTGATTTTGCTGTGGAGATTGTTCCGATGGGAATTTTTGGGCGTCGTCTGCACTCTGGTGTGCATGATGGCTGTAGGAGAGAGCGTATGGATCCACTTACACGCTGCCCGCATAACTCGCATCCAACACCTCCTCCGTCAGCTCCAGAAACGGCTTCCTGACAAATGCCCCGCTGGCATTGAATATAGCCGCCGCGGCCGTGACAGTGTTCCCGTACTCTTGCTTTACCTTCTCCACCATGAGCTTCACGCTCTTGGCATCGGACACATCGGTTGATATGCCAATTGCTCTACCGCCGGACTTGTTGATGGCGTCGACGATGGGGATGTAGGTGTCTGGGTTGCGGGAGAGGAGAGCGACGGGGTAGGCGGAGGCGAACTTGCGGGCGATGGCTGCACCGGTCTATTATTTTTTCGGATCACTTAGTATTCATGGCGGAGAGAGAGAAGAAGTGCGGGGCGGAGAGGATAGTTGGGAACGTACGCCTGGGCCGACGCCGGCGATGATGGCGATGGGTTTGCTAGACATAGTGCTGAAGTGGGAGACGACGGAGAAGAGTCGTTTGGTGGGGTGCATGAACCGATAGAGGACGGTAGAAACGGTATTGATATGGCTGAGGATTGCGTGATCAGCCAAGAGGTGTTCAGTAATCGTCGAACATATGAATCGATGATTGGCTGAAGGTCTGTTATATCAAGTCGCAGTTGTTGCATGCTTTGCGATCATGTCATCGGCTCCTCGGCCCTCGGGCACTGAGGGGATTGGTAAGAACGTCATGTTACGCAAGCGGATGTGAAGTATTGGAGCCATAGCAGCTTAGAACGGTCTACTGGTGTGATAGCTGACGGGGAGGCATCATAGCACGCATGGATGTCGTGATCCAGGAGAAGAACGCTTCTATGTTTACATCTGACCTCGCTTAAGCTAGAGTCATAAGCTAGCTACCAACGCATTAAACAGTTATGCCACTCCCAGTCAATGGTATCAACCCGCCTTCAACCAATTGAACCCTTCCCTACTTCTTCGGAAATCCACTCTCCTTCTCCAACCACGTTCCAAAATCCTTCAATCCCGGATTCATCCTCCTCAACTTGGGTATATCCACAGTAAATCCCTCCTCATTGAACCACCTGAACATAGTCCCCATCTCATTGACCATCCACAAGACGAATCTCGCCAGAAATTGAAACGTAGTGGGCAACTCATACCCCAACCTGTCTCTAGAGACCTGGCTCATCTGCTCAGATGTCAATTCATCCCCTGCCAAGCTGATGGCTTTGTTCTTATACTCTGGACTTTCTGGCTGCAGAAAGGCCTGACCGGCGAAAAAACCAATGTCTGATGTAGCGATGAAAGCGAGGGGCTTGGAGGGTTTGAGGCCAGTCTTGAAGATTGTGGCAAAGATTTTGCCCATGAAATTCGGAGTCAAGCCGTCCATGAAAGCGACAGAGCGGAGGATGGTGTACTGCATCTTTGCGTCCGCGGCTTTGGCTTTGAGGTGGGTTTCGATGTCGTGTTTACTGATGAAATGAGGAACGTAGGTTGGGTTGCTCTCAGACTTATCTCCGCCTCGGTCGACAGATGTGTAGACGAAGACATTGACATTGTGGGCAATAGCTTGGTCTACCACCGCTATGCCCTGCTTCGTCTCACGCTCCTGTGTAGCCCCATCCTGAACAGCTTGTTGGACGCTGAAGACGCCCCAGATACGGGCACCACCTGCAGCCTCAAGGGCGGCTTTGAACACGGCAGGAGTATCGTCAAGGTTGCCCTTGACAAGTTTGATTATGGTGGATTTGGCAGCGAGGGCTTTGGCGGAGGCGGAGTCTGGGTTGCGCGTGAGAGCGAGAATGGTAAAATCGGCTTTCGAGTCAGAGGCTAGGATTGTCTCGATGACTTTCCTACCCTGCTTGCCAGTAGCCCCGAGCACGAGTATGGGCTTAGGAGAGCTCATGGTTGGAGATTTATGTATCCCTTTGATACAGGATATAGGTATGAATTGTATATTAAGGAAGGGCAGGTTGGAAGATTTGATGGAGCATGGAAGCGAGAGATGCCTCCCTTCTTAAGTATCTGAGACAATGAGAGTTGATGAATGGAGACGTCACTCATTAGCTTCATTGTTAGAAACGACTTTGAGAGTCCATTTGTAAGCTTCGGGAAGCTTTTGTATGGACAGCTCCGAGCGCGCTCTGGAAGATTTCCTCGATCCGAAGGATGTTTGTCGGGCCGACAGGGTTGCCGGGATGGCTGACTAATTCAAGAGCGTGAACCAACTCGTAATCGTATTCGTTCGTATTGGTTAAACTTTGATAACAAGCGCATGCTTACAATATTCTCGACAGTATGTAGGAGCAGGGTTTTAAATCGCCCCGCCGAAAGGCGGGGCTAGGCTGAGGCGGGGCTAGGTCGCTCAGCCGTCGCCCGAGGCCTCTGATAGACTAGCCTCGCCTTCGCCCCGACTCGCCGACGGAACGAACTGTAGATCGTCTCTGCATTTTAGTGAACTCTGACTTCGTAGATAAATTGAAGAATTTTTATGCTTTAAACACTTTTATTTTCTTTAAATCGTCTATCAACAACGTCTTCTAAATACTTTTTACCATAAATTCTATAACACATTATAATACTACTTTACGTTCTATCGAAAGTGTAATTATCAATAAAAACGATTACGTTTACGAGTATTCTCAGAAATAGCTAATCGTGAAATTGAATAACATCGTCTCAAAAAGTCGTCTGATAATTCATAAAAAGTTCTACATCTATACGAAGAATCTAGTATACTTTTTCAAGATCAAAAAGATTTCGAAGATATGAGAATACGATCTGAAGATTCTGAAAGTTGATACATTGAAGAAATTCTGATTGTGTAAGCACTGTAAGTCAATTATGCATCTCAAATAAATCGCGCTATTCTAACGTCTGTATCTATAGATTATGAAAGTAAGAAAAAGACGAAATATCTTTATTTAAGCGATATATTCTTTTATAAAATAATTGATCATCTTTGAAAGTGCTCGCGAATCGATTTATTTGATAAAAGAGTCTCAACTCTCAACACTTTTATAATTATCGAGTAACTTTAAAACGCATCTCGATTTAGAAGTTGTCACGGTGTGAAGTCAGCCCTACCCTAGCCCCTGTCATGGTTCCAGCTCACAACACCATGACTCCTCTACCTGGCCGAATCGAGCCTAGCGCGGCTTGGCCCTGCCCACAAATATCGGCCTTCTGCCATCATTAGACCTTCATAGCTATTATTCCGTTCATACCGGAATCAATGCATTCAGCTACACTCCAGTCCCTGACAGCCCCGATCTAGCCCAGTCAGCCAAGGGTCGCTAGGACCTCATTCCAACAGTTGGATGCGAGCATCTATGCGATAGATGCGATAAGCTAGTCTAGCGTGTCATCTGTTCTCATATAGGGGCGCTGGTCGCCCACTTCCTGTTTTCCTTCTTCGTCTTTCGTCTTGTAAATAGACCTGACCCTACCAGACCAAGTATACCAAATGGTAGTCCTAGCCTAGCCTCGTTCCTTGACAGAAGTCTTATAAATCTTGAGCTTGCTGAAAAGATAAAGTACTTCTTTATTCGCTGAATTGTTATTATATATATCGCGTTTTCTGTTTGTAACAATTAATTCTTTCCAGATCTGCTGAGTTTATTTTTCAAGACACTCGTAAAGCTATTATTTACTTCTAATTTTATTATTCGCGAATAGATTATAGACGTCTTTTAGAAGCATAGAATGATCGTAACAAATATGCTTTATAAAAGTAGAAGTAATATACATCTCTCTTTCGATATTTGAATCTTAAAAAATAATATTACTCTCATCGCTATCGTTAGTCACTTCATCGACGAATACGATAATTTTCACACTATTCTTTTGACAACTAGACGTATACGAGAATTTCATTTCGACGAAAATATAACTTAGTGTAAGGGCAAAGGGCGGTGAGGCGGCTTGCGACGGCTAGGATCGGCATTGCTATGCCGCAAGGCATGAAGCCAGTTGGAATGCTTGGCAGGAGTTTTAAATATCCNCGTGAAAAGATCTCGTATATATTAACTGCTAAGCAAGATTTATCATTGAAAATTATTTTAAGTGATAAGTATTAATTTGAGAGTATTTGTTTGATTTCTAACTCTATATAGTTCTCAAATAAAATAACTTTCGATTCGTTAAAATCATCAAAAAATCGTTTTTAACAGAGACTATGAGAGAAGCTCGATATTAGTTTATTATGTGATATAAAAACTAAATTATAGAGAACTGAAAGAATATGATTTAAAGTAACGAAATAAGCGTGATCTTGAATTCTCGACGTGAGAAGATACGATAATAACGTCAGTCTTAGAAAGTCTATATATAGTTTACTATTCGACGTAGATTCGTTGAAGTCATAAAGTTCATGTTCTGAGTGTAAGGGCAAGGGGCGGTGAGGCGGCTTGCGACGGCTAGGATCGGCATTGCTATGCCGCAAGGCATGAAGCCAGTTGGAATGCTTGGCAGGAGTTTTAAATATCCGCGCACCCACTTTGTTTCTTCTTCTTCCTTAGCTATTAGTTCACTTAGCAATCGAACGTATACTTCTACGCACCACGCTCATATAACTTCGCTTAGTGCCTAGCTGCTACGCAGTTCCATGAAAAGAGGTCTTGCTACCTCACACTTAGTAGGTGATTTAAATTATTCAAAAATATAATATTATCAGTCGACTTAACTACTTTGTTTTTAATAATATAAATTAAAATAAGTTGAAGTTTTTGTCCGAAAGGTTTCTTCAGCGCTACAAATATTCGAGGAACTCCCTAATTAGTAAAGTAGTTTACTAGATAGGCGNTTTTTAATAATATAAATTAAAATAAGTTGAAGTTTTTGTCCGAAAGGTTTCTTCAGCGCTACAAATATTCGAGGAACTCCCTGATTAGTAAAGTAGTTTACTAGATAGGCGTATTAAGCAATCAATCAATCATATAAATTCGAATAATATATATATTGACGCTATTCTCAAAAAACTACGCTCTGATCTTAATAAGCGATAACGACGACTACGTTATCGTAATTATATCATAAATCTCGTCGCTTAAGCACTTCTATTCGATTTTAATTTTAAAGTATTTATAGTAGAAATACTTATGATCGCAGAATTAAAGTATAAACGAAAGATATTAGATCTATAAAGAAAGCGAGATCTTATTAATAAGCTTTATAATATTGTCAAATTTATTCGTCGCATTTCTTAACGACGCGAAAAATTCAACGTAATCGAGTGTGTTATATTGAAGATTATTAATGATATAATTAAAGATCTCATAATGTCACGGTACGCCAAGGCCTCCTCAGAGGCTACCGCCCGAATAGGCTTAGCGCGGCTGTCTTCGCACATATGTGCCCTGCAGGTACATAGAATAATCAACAATCTTTCCACCACATGTAAATATATGACATTCAGTCCTATTTCCTTGACACATAATGTAGTCAGATAACGCGACTCGATGAAATTTAGTCTGTACGATAATTAAGCGCGCAATTCGATTACGCTATAAGATTAATCGATTCTACGTCGAATATTAAAAGTTTATAAAGAAATCTCGCGAGAATAATAACGACGATAACTCGATTAAGAATAACACTCTAATTTACGAAGATTGAAAAACGGTCACTCGAGTATTGAAGTTTATTTAACTCTTTAAAAAGATTATCGCTCGTTTGAAAGACAACGCGAAGATAAATATTTATAATAGATTATGAGAATACTTATTTGTTATGAAGCTTCTTATAAAGCAAATAAAGAAATATCAAAGAAATTATAATGCTCTCGCATATTCGAAGTACTACGTTACTGATAAATATAAGCATTTTTTATATTCGCTTAATAATTACGTTATAAAGTTAAAGAAGTATCAAGATTTCATCAATAACTCGTCTGTCTACGTCGTCGCTATTGTTATATATTCTATAAAGAGTGTTACGAGTGTGCCTAGCACCCAGGGCAGTACTACTCTGGAACAACGTTATTCCGGCCTTGGCATGCCTCCCTCATATTCTATGTACAATAGTCTTCTCTCCTTAGACTTAATTTATTCGTTACATACCACTATTGATTTATTCTAGTTGCAGTCCTAACAGCTAGGACCTCATTCCAACAGTCGGATGCGAGCATCTATGCGATAGATGCGATAAGCTAGTCTAGCGTGTCATCTGTTCTCATATAGGGGCGCTGGTCGCCCACTTTCTGTTTTCCTTCTTCGTCTTTCGTCTTGTAAATAGACCTGACCCTACCAGACCAAGTATACCAAGTGGTAGTCCTAGCCTAGCCTCGTTCCTTGACAGTTAAATTATATATATTGACTATAATTTTAGATCGTCGTATAATATATTAGCGTTATTAATTAGTAACTTTAATATACTATAAAAAACATCTTTAGCATTTTCCTGTATATTTTATATTTTAATATTATTATATATTACTTTAATATTACGTCTACTAGACTTTAGTTAAAAATTGTTTGCGATAATATAATATATAGAAATTATAGACATTAATATTCAGAGAATTATNGCCGCACAACGCTGTTGCCAAGTCAAAGCGGCCCCGCCGTCTCCGAAATCTCCGGGGTCTCGCCACTATTTTTATCCTTTCTGCTCGCAGACGACTCGCAGGCCAATCTACAGCGCTGGGGCATCGCTTGCCTGAGGGGGGGGGTAGTGTTACGGACGTACCCTAGGTGTCAGGCACATAGGGAGTGTTTATGGCTATGTGTCTAGCACATAGAGTGTTTATTGGTTATTGACACATTCCCATTGACACATAGGCTAGCGGGGATTCTTCCTAGTATTTAAGCGCTCTTCTTCTGTACATATTTCCTCCTTATCTAGTTGTCTTATTCAATTTACCCCCATTAGACTTGACTCTGGGCACGGTTCTGACACTTTATTATTAAATACTTTTATTTTCTATATATCTTAATAATTTATTATATATATAAATCTAAAAACTCTTTAAAAACTATTACTTTAAATTCTTCGTAAAGACTTTAGTTAATGTCACGGTGTGAAGTCAGCCCTACCCTAGCCCCGATCTAGCCCAGTCAGCCAAGGGTCGCTAGTGTTACGAGTGTGCCTAGCACCCAGGGCAGTACTACTCTGGAACAACGTTATTCCGGCCTTGGCATGCCTCCCTCATATTCTATGTACAATAGTCTTCTCTCCTTAGACTTAATTTATTCGTTACATACCACTATTGATTTATTCTAGTTGCAGTCCTAACAGCTAGGACCTCATTCCAACAGTCGGATGCGAGCATCTATGCGATAGATGCGATAAGCTAGTCTAGCGTGTCATCTGTTCTCATATAGGGGCGCTGGTCGCCCACTTTCTGTTTTCCTTCTTCGTCTTTCGTCTTGTAAATAGACCTGACCCTACCAGACCAAGTATACCAAGTGGTAGTCCTAGCCTAGCCTCGTTCCTTGACAGTTAAATTATATATATTGACTATAATTTTAGATCGTCGTATAATATATTAGCGTTATTAATTAGTAACTTTAATATACTATAAAAAACATCTTTAGCATTTTCCTGTATATTTTATATTTTAATATTATTATATATTACTTTAATATTACGTCTACTAGACTTTAGTTAAAAATTGTTTGCGATAATATAATATATAGAAATTATAGACATTAATATTCAGAGAATTATAAGCACTGATTTCTCTGTTTTAGTAAATCTTATAATTATTACGATTGTAATTCTATTATTCTATTAAAAACCTAACTTAAGAGAAGAAGAAAATCAGCAAAATGTTTAATCGGTGTCGAAAAACGACTATCTCGGATTTTCGACGCTGACTAATATGGATGAAACACATGAGGTGGTCGAGTCCGCAAATCTTGAATCATTTACTTGACTTGCAGAGAACAGTCTGCGTCATCATTGACCATCTCATCCCTCCGCATATCACAGGGTCTTCCGCGCCATTTCTCCTGCTTACCGATACCCCAAATCCCAGTCTTGTGCAACTGACATCATTATTGTTACCATATTTCTCCGTTCCACCATCTTCATCACCACCCATCAGGCATCAAAAGCAGAACATTGTGCCTGTCCTTTTTACCTCAAGAATATCTTCTCTTGAAGCAGCAAATCTCTTCAATGTCAAAGGTCTCGTCGCCGTCATAACCGGCGGCGGGAGCGGGATTGGTCTCATGATGGCCAAAGCTCTCGCTCTCAACGGTGCCCGCAAAGTCTACATCATCGGTCGCCACGGAGAAGTGCTGGAAACAGCCGCCAAAGGGTCTCCCCACGGCAACATCATTCCGTTAGTCGGAGACGTTACGTCCAAAGACGCTCTCCAATCCATCGTCTCTCACGTTGAGAAGGAAGTCGGGTACATCAACGTGCTTATCGCCAACAGCGGCATTGGAGGTCCACAATCCTCCTCCATCACCCCCGAGACATCCCTAGAGGAATACCAATCCACACTCTGGAATCAGTCATTTGATGAGTACACGAAAACGTTCGCAGTCAACACATCCGCCGTGTTTTTCTGCATCGTTGCCTTCCTCAAATTACTCGACGCGGGCAACAAAAGGGGCAACGTAGAGCAGAAAAGCCAGGTGATTGCCACCGGCAGCATCGGTGGCTTCAACCGAAGGGTACCTGGAGGCTACGCGTACGGGCAGAGCAAGGCGGCAACGACGCTTTTGATGAAGCATATGGCGACGAACCTCGTACCGTATGGGATCAGGGCGAACGTTGTGGCTCCTGGGCGTAAGTGTTCCCGTCCCTTCGTTGGGAAACGGCTTATCGAGATCCGCAGTCTTCCCGTCCGAGTTGGCGGCAGGTATCATTGGCGATGGCGTCTTTCCGAAAGAGAAGATCCCTGCGGAGAGACTCGGTACGGCCGAAGACATGGGTGGGGGTATCCTGTATCTCACGAGCCGCGCGGGGGCTTATTGCAATGGCAATGTGGTAGTCATCGATGGCGGGAGGCTTAGTCTCACACCAGCTACGTACTAATCCGGCGCAGTAGTGCTGTGGAAAGGGTTGTTGCGGAAGATACTCTGCTCATAATTTCAATAGCATCAAGGGGCAGCTTCAGGCAGTCCAGCTCGTTTTATGACATGCAGGACAGGTGGTGAGAAACGCTCGTATGACAACGGCTGAAGGAAGCTCTTGAATTATGGTCTGTAGATTTTAGATTGTAATGTATTCGGTACGGCTCAACTCGTTCAAAATGCTCTTTTGCCGAGTCGAAGGCTCAATACTGAGCAAGACATCATCCTAACAGAAGATTCCTCTCAAACGCGCCGTGGAGTATGAAGTAAGCTGAGCCCAAAGATCGCGGTATGCCTAATCAGAACGCTTTAAATCTGGAAATCTGCATCACTTCCATGCCCCGCTCTTTCTCTTTCAACCCAGGATTTCAGATGGTCAACAGAAAGCTCGTCAGCAATACGTTCTGATATCATCATCGTCTAAATTAGCGTCAATGAAGTCAATGGAAAAGAACCACGCAAACTTCACGAAATTTTGAAGCTCGAGCACTAGCAAGAAGCGATGGAAGACAACCTATCGGACAAGCCATCCACTACCCAAGGCTCAGCAAAAGCGAAATCGAGATCTTAGCCTCATCACGCCGACTGCATGACTTCATAATGAACCTCTTTCGGATCTGGCAACCAATCTTCACTAGCTCTTTGATCCATCGGACAAGCGCTGAGCACCACCACGACATCAATCAGCGCCCTAAAAGCAACCCGATCCCCCTCCTTACACGTCGGCGCCCGGAAAACGATGCCTCCCCCCTCTTCGACCTTCACATTCATAAACAGGTTCAGCGGCGTAGGCGCCGTGGCCGGGAATCTCTCAACCTCTTCTCGGGTCAGAGAAATAGCTGAGCCAAGGCCCTCGACAGCCTTCCGATAATTCTCCGCGCAACTCGCATGCCACCCTTCCACCCCCAAGCGCTCGTAGCGCAACGGGTTACACGCCGAAATCAGCGTGTCGTGATCGCCTTGACTGGTGTCCTCGACCCAAAGGAGGATGGGCCGGGAGATGCTGCTGTGGAGGCTGTCGCCGGCTTGGAAGTGCAGTTTCCGGTGGATGGCGTGGTTGTGGGACATGGAGAGGTACTCGGCCGGGTTGGAGGGGTTGAGCGCCCAGAAGTCGACGACTTGGCGGCCGTGGGTGTTGGTGATTTTGATGGTTTGGTTTTTTTTGAGGAGGAGGGCGGAGCCGCTGCTGGCGGGGAGGGGTTGGGGGGCGGACATGGTTTTTGGGGAAATGGGTCGAGATTGGAGGGAGGATGGGGCGGTGGGGGGTTTTTGAATACTGTTATATACTGGGGCTGATATGATGATTCCATAATCATGGGATGTTTTCTTTTGTTTGTCGAGCTAGATAGTAGTGAGGATCTTCGGGTGTAAGTCTTCACTGGACTCAGACGAGCAGTGTAATCAAGAATTCCAATCGAGGGCGAACACATGTGAGGATCAGACCGTTACTTGTAGATGAAGCACCCTAAGTTCAATTTTTGAGCCAAAGCAAAAGTTCTAATCACTGTGGTGGGGGTATGGATGTTGACTAACCCAAATCACTGCTCATCAAGTCCCATTCATCAACCATGCAAGCAAAAAATCTGCAATTCTCTTGAAAATAAAAGGGGGACATCTTTTATTTTCTCCATTCCTTTATACTCATTCAACCTATGAAATCAACCTATTGACATGAATATGTGAAGGATAATTATCTAGCCATGGAGGGGTATGTAATCTTACAAACCATGTGAATGCCCCATGCTAATTCGCCACCATCATTCATTGGTCACTGCGAAGGGTAGCTGCAGCACTTCGCAAATGACCACATGCACCGGTGACAATCTGCGTGGGTCTAAATAGTGAGGCAGCTCTGACCATCTCAGCTCAGTCACACCTCAACATCAGACCTTTCTTGGAGAGACCTCGTTCTAATGGATCTTTTCGCAAAAGATCACCCCCTCGAGGCCGCCGCATTGCGCGCGCAAAGTGCAAAGCCTAGCTTGCGCAATTTCGTGTTCGAAGAGCTTCCGCCCACAGCGCGTCAGAGAATCTACCGAGACTTGTTGCTGAAATACGACGAAGAAGTGGATTATCGAAGCGTTTCACCGTCCAACGATGACAGCTACGCCAGCGAACATAAAAAATGGAGTGAACTTCTTGTGGAACGGATGATTGAGATTGGAGGGTGGGACAACCGGATGCACCCAGAGATTATGTGCGCGAACAAGCGGATCCACGAAGAAGCATCGGCCGTCTTGTACGGAGAAAATTGGTTCACATGGACTCTCTGTGGCGCGGGATACCAACCAATGTGGACCTCACCGCTGGACAAAATGCCCCGATGTCCTCGTCGCTACAGCCGCCTCGTCACCAAGATGTGCCTGGTCGTCGAAACCCTGGGTAACGAAACCGACCCTCCGGGAGCAGGCGACGCAATCTACTGGACCACAGTGAATGTTGACAATGCGTGCAAGACGTTCGCATTGAATCACTTTCAAATTCTCAAGGTAGACTTTTACAGCGAACTCGGTTATATGTATGGCGGTTCGGCGCGCGGGGGATACTATGGAGAGCGCTGCTTGGAGTCCTTGAAAAAATGTACAGCCAGAAAGGTGAGCGTAATCGATGAATGTGCCGCCGATGCGAAGCTGACGAACGTTGAAGTTCCTTATCAGCTGCTATGCTTCTTCGGCTTACGCAGCGGAATTGAAGGCCGTGATCGAAGGTCGTAAGGATGCCGATGATCGGGCTGATTGCAAAGCAAAGCATGACGAATTGAAGAGACCGTGGCACGATGCCTCAACTGAGGTACAATTGGCTGGGCAAAGAGAGTCTGGAGACAAAGTGAAACAGGAGACTCTTTATGGAACTGATGACAACGATCTCAAAGTAGGGGGAAAGGAGGGCTGATGCTTTCTCGAGAAGGCTCTAGGGTCGGATGCCTTCTTCCTGCCAAGTACTCCAGAAGCAGCTGGCAACTCTAGGACAGCGAACACCATGTTTCGCACGAGGCGGCCGCGGCCGCGGCAGCAACGCACATCCGGCAAATCACAGCTGTGCGCCCTCTAGAATAAATTCCTTATCACCCACTGTGCCTGCAGGTTAGATTTCGCACAATTATGTGATGTAAAAGCAGCATAACACGTACATAGAATGATCATGCTGAACCTATTATCTCTAAATCAAAGCCTTCCCTGCCGTTACTGATTAGCCGTAGCATTACCTTAAAGTCCTCGTCCTCAGCCATTCAGCAGCCGAGTGAGCGATTCGATGACTATAACATAGCAATATTCCCCGCTGAAATCCGGGATTGGACTATCGTTTGCAGCCAATGCACTGAAAGCCAGACTCACATTTCTTAATCATGAAAGGTCAAATAATAATAAAAGACTTAAGGAATCTCTAGATGAAAACAGTACTACAGCCGTTCCCGGTTGATCTGGAAGGATCGTGATGGGTGTTCTTCATTGTTCTCTATGAAATAAAGAGTATACGGAATGGATCTCTTCAGTCTACTTGCCCATAAGAATAAACCGGGAAATTGGATGAATTAATCAAACAAATTCATCCCTTAATGTAACCATTCATTATTATCAACTATAAAGTGGTCCTCACTCGGTGTTCTGATCCAAGTTCTCCCTGTATTGCCAACATCAAAAGCTTCGGTCACTTTTCACTCCTTGAAATGTCAGAAGATACAGCAGTGACCTTTCGATACTTCCAAATGGTCAACGGCGGACATGGGGTAAACCTCTATCCATTCCTGGCTGTGGCGTCAAAGGGCGCTGATGTCCGCAGCTGGGACGGTCGAGACAACCACAACACGTATTGGTTAATCAATGAGGGTCTATTCAATGTTTGCAACTTGCCGACTCATCTCGCTAATCGGTGTTCAGGTGAGTCGAAGACCGTCGATCTAAACAACGATCTGGATGCCGACGGGAACACCCTTGGCCCCACCAGACAAGGCCAGTACTTCATCCTCGGATGCAATGTGGTCGCCGGAGACGACGACTGGGTCGCCAATCAGTGGTTCAAGTACGACTCGAACAGTACAACCACCGTCACGATTCGCAAATACGGCGGGTTGAGGAATGGAGATGTCTCTTATGATGGGGCCAGGAATTAGTCAACCAGTTCCTACGATGAAGCTGGTGGAGGTGAGTCGGACCTGTGTCGCAGCAATCACGAATCTGACATCTTCAGCACCGTTAGCTCCTGTTTGGTTGGCGAAGGGATAAGGCTGCGGAGTACACAGACCACAAAATCAGTGCTGACGTTATTCAACATAATCGTCGCGAAATCAATCATTTAGATAGCTATAAATTGACTGTTCTTATGATCTACTTTTCTATTTTGTAAAAAAGAATTTAAAAGATAACGCCTGTAGAATCATACGAAGTTTTCTATGATCGTCCTATGAAACATAGTTAAGCAAGCTTTTTGATTCTAGAAGCTACGGTCTTATCTATCGAGTCAATATCGTCTGTGCGTTGAAGTTCAGAGATATTCAGCGCTTACATATAATCATGTTTTGTCTTTGATAGAACGTCCTGCAGTCTGAGATAGCTGCTTATATCGTATGATAGCGATTTCTTAGTCGAGTTAATGTCTGAAAGTATAGCCACTCTGCAATGAGGGTTATCATCTATGACAGATCTCAGCAGGGCCCGAAAGAAACGCGACAATGGTCACCTGAAGTTCAAGAACTCGGGATATTGGCCCTGTCTACCCATTGAGCGTTTGAGATATCATCTGGTTTCTCAACAGCAGCTGGAGTGAAGCGATGCACTGCTCCCCGCTCCGAGCGGTGGCCAATGAAGCTATTCAAAATATCACGGCAGTCATTACCATTCGTATGGCCATATATGAGGCGGCAGGATGGATGAGAGGTAGCGATAGATATGGAAGATGTCAATCCATATACTAACAGCTACGGTGACATGCGCGATGAGAACAGTAATGCAACCCTGGTCATACTGATAGGATGCTTGAGCAGTCAGATCAAAGGACAAGAGTGTCGTAGGCGGATCCTTTCGCATACAATCATATGAGCTACGAGAATACCAGCCGAAGAAGCGCAGCCGGCACTCTTGGACTGGTCGGGGTCGATGTTTCCAAAAAGCGATTATCGCCTTCTGCGTTGAAACCATACATAAGGAGGTTGCTTCACTCCCGGGCTGGGACGGAGCACATGACTACAGCATACCTCTGTCCTCAATACAAGTATTCAGACGATCACAGGGTCTTCAACAGCTGACTCTAGGACCTTGCCGGCGCCGAAGTACCACTGGGCCGCGCAATGGGAGAGTGCGACCGAAGGCGAACGCATTCTGCAAAGGAATTCCAGATCATATGCAAGCGAATCCAACGTGGAAAGAGGTCTTGCACTGCGGAACGATCCTAGTGCAGAGATGCATCTAGCCTAGAGTCTCGAGTCACGTGAATGCTTCTTCAGCTGAGAAGATTCGTTGACGCTACTGACATCGACACTAGCTAACAATCAGTGTGCTACTACAGTCAAAATTACCAGTCTATCAGATTCAACGTAGTGGATGGCTTTGTGGAAGAGCGCCGTAGAACTTCCTTAGAACCGCCCTTCCCCCTTCCCCCCCCCGGCCACCTATACATACACCAACAACCCACTACCAACCACGCCAACAATACCCGAAACCATAACCTCAAAGTCCAAATCTACAGGCTCCCACCTCTCCACAAAATCCGTCAGTCCTTGCAGCGTAGTCCCCCACATCCCCCACGTCATCTCGCTGCCCGGGTGTACGATCAAATACACCGCGTTCGAAGAGGTCTGAAGTTCATTCTCACCGATTACCCTGTCAAAGCCACTATTGAGCTCACGGATCACACTCGTAGCAGCTTGGAGAAGGCAGGCAAGGACATCGATCTCGGGAAGCCGGCGAGAGTAGTTGGAGAGGCGGAGTGTCTGGGTCGAGCGAGGGATGTGGTACACGGCAGGGTCGGCAGGGAGAGCGCTGTGATTTCAATGGCATGAACGTTTGATTTTGTACCAAGACGGCCAAAGATGCTTACTTGAGAGATTTTTGAAGGGTAGAGTTGAACGAGCTAGTGAGATTATCCGCGGCGCTGAGTTGGATCAGAGTCGTTGGAGGTGCAGTAGATGCTGCTGCGGAGAGGAAAACGGCAAATGACGAAGATAAAAGAGCGCAAAGGAAGAAATCCCAAAGTCCCATTGTGATGAGGCTTCCCAAGTGAGGGATGTGAGAAAAGGGATAGCAGTAGGTCGTATCAAAGCAAGCAGGTAATCGCGCTCTGAAGGTGTATACTTCGCGGAGCAGAAATGCATCAGTGAAGGGGATCCGCGGTGCGCCAAACAGCTCTTCGCGATACGAGCATAGTAGCGCAGCGCTTCAATTTTCAGATGCAAGGATAAGACGGGACCATTATTTGCGATGGGTAGTGGTAAGAGACACGGCGGAACGATCTTTTCCGACCAGCGCGACAGACAAGCTAATAGAACCGTAATGCTCAAAAAGTGTTCACAATCCTGTTCGCAGGCGCGCTCCCGGACATTGGGTAAAGGATTCAAAACCGTCATGGAACAATTGCGTCCATCGTAGAGAAGCAGTGCGGGAAGCACGGCACAAAACAGATGGGATGGATGAAGACAAAGTTACCTAGTGAGATGCAAAGGTATTGATAGCGTGGCCGTACTTTCCGACAGCGACGAGATGAAAGATCATCTGCTCCCTGTAGACAGATCATCAATGTGAGCCTTTTGCCATACGCTGTTGAAGGCCGGTCTGACACTTTTCCATGTCGGTAGTTGCTTCGCGACATTATCGCACGAGTCAGCAATGCCTTTCAAGGATTGCTGATCCAGAAACGAAGTCGTAGCAGTGGAAGGCGCAATGCCCGAAAATTGACTATATGCTTGAACTCCACGGTAGCTGATGTCTGTCAGACTGTGGGCTATCAATTCTGACTCTTTCGCTGGATTTATAAAGCGCATGACACTCAACAATGCATGATCCACGAGCTAGACAATACTCCCTCCGAGACTAACAGCAGACAGGGGATCCAGACTCTCCACTCTGAGCAGGTAGTATTATCAAAAGGCACCAATTGTAATGAGCGCTGTCCGAGGCGAGTTTTAACACCATGACATATGCAAGCTGGCTATGATACTGTCACGACTGTAGCAGCGTGACCTGAGGCTTAGGCATCATTAGTACCGTGGCCTCCGCCCATGCTCGGCTTCGATCTGAGTCGCCACTGGCCAGTACTCATACAGTAATCTTTCTCCTGGCGATTCCCCCAACGAAGTAGTAGTTGATAGAATCCATTGTTAAGAGACTACTAAATCTCTATCTTTATTGACTGACTATCTAAATGCATATACGGAGGAGAGGCGAGATTATTCTAATGAGAAGACTAGGCTACAATGGTACTAGTATGGCTATCAGGGCAGGAACTTACACGCTAACGCTGTACGCTTTACTGTACTGGTGCGTGGCGGAAGGCGGCATCATACCACATCAGCCTTTCCCGCCTACCCTCAAAGCTTCCGCTTTCTTCTCATACCAGCACAGCATCTGATCTCTTTCATTCTTTGCTCTCTTTACCTTGAAACCGTCGGCCTTCTGAGAGCCCAGGGTACTTAGACAGCCCAGATGGATGTCGAATTGTACGTTTATGATATCTCCAAGGTGGGACCTTTCCCGCAGGTTCGCTGTCATGTCATGCGCTGACATCTGGATGATAGGGACTGGCGAGACAGGTTGTCCTCGAGCGCTGTTGATGGACATGCATGTGACGCTGATTGCCATAGATGTCTGGCCAGCTGCTTGGAATACAACTTGATGCGGTTTACCACACAGCCTTGGTCTTCGGCGGAATAGAATACTTCTTCGGCGCAGGTGTGCAGACATCATACCCGGGAGGGACACATCATGGAAGGCCGATGGAAGTCATTGCTATGGGTACAACGCAATTACCTCTCGAGGTGATTCTAGAGTATCTCGAATCGCTCAAAGCAATATACACCATGGAGGTAGGACACTAGGCTACGGTTTTCGATGCCACTGAATGCTGATACCCGTATTGAGGGCAGTCCTACGATCTATTTCTTCATAATTGCAACAACTTCACGAACGATTTCGCCATGTTTCTAGTCGGCAAAGGCATTCCAGATCATATCACATCACTTCCACAAACGGTCCTGAACACCCCTTTCGGCCAGATGCTAAAGCCTCAGCTCGATAACGCCATGCGCGGTATTACACAGGCGCCAATACCACCAAATAATGTCCCTCAAACCAGTGCGCGGCCACAATCGGTATCTAACAGGCTCTCTTCTCGGCCGCAAAGAATTATAAGTTCATCGCAGAAGAAAGAGGATGTGCCGGGTGTGGTATACAAGCCGACGAGGTTGAAGCAACTAGACGAGCTGCTGGCCTCGGCCAAGGAGTCTTGCGCAGTCATCTTTTTCACATCTGCCACCTGCCCGCCTTGCAAGATTGTCTATCCTGCATATGATGAACTTGCTGCGGAAGCTGGTAGCAAAGCTGTGCTAATCAAAGTCGACCTCACTGAGGCCTATGAGATTGGTGCCAAATACAAAGTCCGAGCCACGCCTACATTCATGACCTTCATCAAAGGTGAGAAAGAAAGCGAATGGTCAGGCGCAAATGAAGCCCAGCTCCGTGGAAATGTACGCCTACTGATCCAGATGGCTTATCCTCCGCATCCACATATCCTTCTCCGACTACCCACCTTGCAACGTGCGCACAAGACGCCTGTTACTTATAATAAAATACCACCAATCGAGAAGCTCATTGCCAAAATGGGACCATATGGCACTGATCCCGCTGTTGGCGCCCTGAAAGAGTTTATCACGACTCGACAGCAGTCGGGTGCTGTGGAGGCCTCACTTCCCAATCTCCCCGCTGTCACCACCTTCATATCCAAATCACTTCAAACCCTGTCCCCTGAGAGTCTTTTCCCAGTCGTCGACCTTTTCCGCTTGGCCCTCGTGGATCCTCGGGTGAGTGGCTACTACGCTGAAGACGCCTCCGCGACCGTGTTCAAAGTTCTGAATACCGTAAATCGCCTGGATACAAGCTGCCCATATCAACTACGAATTGTGACATTACATATGGCATGCAATCTGTTCACTTCACAGCTCTTTCCCATCAAACTGTTCTTAGAACTGTCCTATGCAACACCTCTATTACAACTCGTTACCTCATCCCTGTTGGACAACGAGCATTCCGCTGTACGGGTCGCCGCATCCTCTCTAGCATTCAATATCGCTGCTTCAAACCATCAACAACGCGTTCAAGGGAATGCTGATTTCCTACCCGAGAGTTACCAGGTAGAATTGGTAGCTAGTCTGCTTGAGGCGATGGGACGTGAAAAAGAGAGCAAGGACGGAATGAGGGGTTTGCTTACTGCCGTCGGTCTATTGAAGTACATGGCACCTAAAGGGGGCGAGGTAGACGATCTCTGCGAAGCTGTTGGAGCAAAAGATATTATTACGGAGGCAAAAGGAGCTTTTACCAGTCTCAAAGAATTGGCAAATGAGGTGGAGCAAGTAATGTGATGCGGATGTGCGTGTTGTCGGTCTACATAGCCAAGGAGTTCGGGCACGATTGAACGTTAACATAGATTTCAACGACTGCGGCGGCCAACCTCGAGAGAGGATAGCAGAAGCCTCTTTGACAATGATACTCTAGATTTGAAATTGAACATTATGTCTATCGGGACAGGGAGTATACCGGTTTCTATATTAATTGTAACTTGCATTAGAGTGAAGAAGGCCCCAAACTCTTGTCTCCATTAGCTTTCGACCCCCTGCTTAGACCGTGACTTTAATTTTTAGCTGCATAGTGAGTCGGTCCCCGCAG